>OW285243.1:41203024-41278024 GCA_935421215.2 Melolontha melolontha
CGCGACACGGACATTAGAATCCTCTTAAAGGCACGTAACCCTGACACATTAGCCGCAGCCATTCAAGAAGCTGCAATTGAACAATTAATCAATCCTAGTACTAATAACCATGTTCATTTCTCAAGAAAACCGCCACATACGAATTCGCACGCTAGGGACAATCGTTATAAAAGGTATACACCTACAAATCACGGTTATAGACAAGAGAACTTCCAGTCCGGTAATAGTCGTAACTATGGCAATAAAAATAAATTCACGAGACGTGGTAATCGTGTCGAAAATAATAAAATATTTTCTGCAACTTCAGGTACCGCCACCTTCCACAACGAAAGAAGACGTGAATCTCAGTTTTTTCAGAAAACTGTCAACTAAAATCGGAAGTAGCACCCTTATATTTTTAATCTCTGCGGCCTTCATTTTGTAATAACGCAATGCAGTTGTGTGTATGCAAAAATTCTCAATGAGGTCACAGCCTCGTTCCCGTAATGCAAGTGTAACGTGTGTTACAAATACGTCCTCGCTAACGCGAGTTGTTTGCAAACACAAACTACATGTCAGGGTTTGTATTATATTCCCTAAGTAGTCCGAGGATCTTCTCTTATGTATATATAGACTGTAGTGTAAGTAAGATGGATCATTCATATTCAGATTCACATTCGTTCACATACACACAACTGCATTGCGTTATTACAATTTCATTCACATACGATATAATAATAAAAAGCGTACGTTTCTAGTTGAGAGTGACGCTACAATTAGTGTTGTATTTCAAAATTGCTTATATCAAAACATAAATTTTAACAGAACTGACACAGTAAATATATTCGGTATTAGCGGTTAAACGAAAAACTGTTGGTTCTGCAAAAATTAATATAGAACTGAGCGAGGCCAAGTTCACACACAAATTCGCGGTCTTGAAAAATATAAACAATAAACTTGATGGAATAATCGGAACAGATATATTGAGTAGGTATAAAGCTATCCTTAACTACGAGAAATGCACAATTGCACTATTAATAAAAGGTCAACAAGTAACCTTGCCACTTCACTCCGAACAAAACACGATTAAAGACATACCTGCTCGGTTGTGAAATAATTACCCAATTTAAAATTAATACACAAAAAGACTGTGTAATATTGCCTGAAGAAATAGCGCCAGGTCTATTCATTGCTGGTACTGTAGGTGTCTCCTGAAAAAGAGACAGTTCCCGTACGCATATTAAATACGACAGACAGCGACGCGCAATTAAAAAAATTTTCCCCAACATTTGCGAATCTAGACAACTTCAATATTTGCTCTTTCAGTGATACCGAACCGAAATGCATCAATCGCGTTGACAAAGTTCTTCGAACCGTAAACACAGCACATTTTAAACAAGGAAGAAAACCTCGCAATGCGGAAAATTCACCTTGAATCAGACAAACTTACGCACACAAATATATATTGGACTTGTTGGTTTGCTTACCTGTATATCTCCCCTGTATACGTCCCCTGTATACATCCAAAAACATGAGATCGACAGACAAGTGGACAAACTTTTGTCCGACGGTATAATAGAAAAAGCGAAATCACCATGGTCATCACCTTTATTATTCGTGCCCATAAAGAAGGACAAAGACGGAAACCAGAAGTGGAGGTTAGTTATCGACTACCGCCTACTAAACAAGCAAATAATTGATGACAAATTCCCACTACCTTCGATCAACGAGATCTTAGATTCCCTTTCAGGCGCAATATATTTTTTTCATTTGGATCTAGCTCAAGGTTACCATCAGGTCGAACTAGAACCTAAAAGCCGTCCTTACACAGTTTTCACGACCGGCAAAGATCAATATCAAATGTGCCGACTTCCAATGGGACTAAAAATTAGTAGCAGTGCTTTTTCTCGAGCTATGACAATCGCAATGTCTGGACTAAACTACGAACGATAATATACTTAGACAATCTCATAGTTTTCTGCAACAGCCTTTGGTAACACAATCTAAATTTGGTTAAGGTACTTGAACGACTAAGAGGCGTGAATCTAAAACTTAATCCAAGCAAATGCGATTTTTTGAGAAAAGAGATATTATATCTGGGACACGTCATTTCTGCTGACGGAGTCTCGCCAGACCCTTCCAATGTCACAGCTTTATTGGAATACCCAGTTCCTAAAAACGCTAAAGACGTCAAACGCTTCGTCGCATTCGCAAATTACTACAGACGCTTCATCCCAAATTTTGCCGACATCGCGACCCCTTTGAACAACTTTTCAAAGAAGAACACACCCTTCTATTGGTCCGATGTGGAACAAAAGGCCTTCGAAAAGCTTAAGCTAGCCTTCCAAACACCACCAATTCTGCAATATCCAGATTTTGATGAAGACAATACGTTTGTCTTAAAACTGACGCATCTCGCTATTCAATCGGAGCAGTACTCTCAAACAGCAACGACAGGCCAATCGCTTATGCCAGTCGGCCTTTGAACAAAGCAGAAAGAAATTACTGTACGATTGAGAAGGAACTATTAGCCGTTGTTTGGGCAGTTAAGCATTTCAGTCCTTACTTATATTGTCGAAAATTTAAGATCTTTCCAGACCATAGGCCACTTATATATTGATTTGGTATGACCAATCTGTCAAGTCGCCTTACAAAGTTTAGATTAATATTAGAGGAGTATGACTTTATCATTAATTACATTAAGGGTTCCGAAAATGTAATTGCAGACGCCATATCACGAATAGAAGTAGATTCCAATGACTTAAAGAAAGTTAGTAGTGGAGCTACCGACAGCATTGTCGCTACAATTAGTCGCCGAACAAAGCCGACTAGAACCGGTGTCTGTCGGAATCTATCATTTCAGTCGACGAAAATAGAAAATCGAAAATCGACAAAAAACTAAACTCGACGAAAATCGAAAATCGACGTAAATCGAAGTTCGACGGAAATCGGAAATCGACGAAAATCGAAAATCGACGAAAATCGAAAATCGACGAAAATTTAAAAACGACGAAAATCTAAAATGGACGGAAAACGACGAAAATTGAGAATCAACGGAAACTGAAAATCGACGAAAATCAAAAATCGACGAAAATCGAAAATCGAAAATCAACGAAAATTGAAAATCGACGATAACAGAAATTCGACGGAAATCGGAAATCGACGAAAATCGAAATCGACGGAAATCCACGAAAATCGAAAATCGACGAAAAGCGAAAATCGACGGAAATCGGAAATCGACGAAAATCGAGAATCGACGAAAACCGAAAATCGACGAAAATCTACGAAAACCGACGAAAATCGAAAATCTCATCAGTGCACGTACTGGAGTATCCCTATGCGAGGTAGCGCAGGTAGTGCATGATCTTAAACGTCAAATGACAAGGGATATCTCGAGATATCTGACGACTAAGACAGGCACGCCGGCAAACTCACTTTCTCACGAACAGCGAAGTTGTTACTTGAAAAAAAAGAAATGCGCTAAATGTGTAGTCATTAACTCGTAGCTAGGTTGCTCCATTATACCATAAAAAAATAGCATGTCAATATACATATCATCAAGTCTTTGTAAATACGAGTACATTAATAGAAAAATGTACAAATTATATCTGTATCTGTATACATGGTCATGCGCAATGCATTTAAGCAATGGTCACGTTAACGTACAGATACATATATTTCGATCTAACGATCTCATCAGCACACTGTCACGCCATAATTTCCATTTATAGTTTTCCTTATTTATTGTCAAGTCCCGATATCTTAATGTATCTGCGAATCATGTTTTAAATACGTTCAACGGGTATTCATATCGCTATCTGTGTGAAAAATTTGGTAACTCTATCCTCGCCCCTACCGTTTTATATAGAAGCGGTAATTGAAGTATATGAATGCAAACCTTGGTGGTGATAGGTCAACTCATGCTTATGTAGTGCGTATCTTCTGTAATGAAAGCTTAGTCTCGCTTTTCGACCTTTAGTATTTCTTAATCGCCTAGCCGGATCACGTCGATAAAAAGGGAATATATTTTAATTGAGAACAGCCAATTTTAACGTAGCAACTTGAAAAGTTTGGATTGAATAAATTCAACCAAACTGGGTTTATCCTACGACGTTCCTTTTTCCAATCTACGGAGGGAAATAAGCTCGTTGACGGAGATTTCATCCACGTACTGCAGCCTTGAACATCTAGTACAAGCTCGAGGTTAATTACTATATAATTATTATTATTATTATATATATATATATATATATATATATATATATATAATTACTATATAATTATATATAATTAATTAGACACACAAAGCCAAACACAAAACACCGAGACGTGGCGTATACTAATTTTCCATCCTCAAAAGGGCAGGACGAAATTAGGAAACAAATATCTCATATGATTAATATTTTTTATTTGCGTAATCTATTTCACTTGATAATATGTTTTGCTTTCTTATCCCGCTGTAAATGATTTACTTAGCATTTTGAGCTCGATATACAGTAAATTCAGTCTATTTTGTATATTACAACTTAAAAATCATTTTTATAGATTATATATTACTTTAGCAATTAAATGTAAAATTAACTTTTCCTTTATTGATCTTAAATACTAAATTTTGTGTCATATTCATACTTAGATTCACTTTTGTAATTATTACTTTTACGAACAACTTTCTATTGCCGCACGTGCAATCAAACGTTTTTTTCATGCCCAGTTGCATGTAGTATGTTGTATGTCGACGCATTTTAAAATATAATTTTGAATTTAAAATAAAATCGTTTGTAATATTTTGTAAAATATTTTATTATCGCTATATTTGTTTGCAATAAATTGTGAAGTTGATTCCGGAGGTACCTTAGGAAAAGCTACGTCGAATAAACTTTTGGAATTAATTTAATTTTTATACCAGTTTTATTTTTTTGTTGATTTGTTAAGACAATAATATTTTCCGAACTGGGTTTTTTTTCTGTAATTTCTTAGTCCATGATTTTCGTATGTATATATTTTTAATACCTTTTGGATATACAGTAGAAATATTTATACAGTAAGAGAAAATAATTCTATATATATTTTCTTTAATTTGGTAATCGATGCTTAAATTTATTACTTTCACTTTTTTATAATTATTTATATTAATTTTCTTATCGTGAATATACGAATTAATTGTTTCTAGGTTTTTTCTTTGCCTTTGGCACTTCCTTTAGAAATTTCTTTTCAGGGATCCTGTGCAGCTTATTAGTAATAACACATAGTAGGTAGATAGCGTGTATTTTGAGCAGTTTGTGTGCGCATGCGCCTAAGAACGCGCAATCCCTTTTCTCAGTTTTCAGACTGAGCTTCTGTAAGTAAAACTGAGTGGCGCACACACTCGTCTCCACTGACTAACGGCATACACCGTAAATAGAAGCTCCCAGACATTGTGCGATCCAACTACTGTTTTGTTAGTTTCTTCAGCATCTTCAGACGCCCTCGCGGCGCCTGCTTCTCGCGTAGGTAGCAACACGTACTGATTTATTCTAATGCTAGGTCGCTGTTGCAAGTAGAACACAATCATATACATGAGATGACGAGAGATATCTCGAGACATCTCAACCAAAACAGGTCCCCCGACGAAATGTATTACTTTCGCTTCAAGTAACAGCTTCGCTGTTCTTGAAAAAGTGCTTATCGAAGGATCCGTCTCGACCGTCAGATGCCTCAAGATATCTCTTATTATCTGACGTATAAGATTGCAGTACGTGCACTGATGAGATTGTTCGATCGAAACACATCTGTCTGTGCGTTGAAGCGTCCATTGCTTAAATGCGTTTTATATGTCCATGTATACAAATACAAATATGTTTTGTAGATAGTATAGGTATGTGTATTTGTCCTGATGTACAACTAAGAAGTATCTTTGATCCAAGTATGATTTAAATATTTCAATCATGGGGTGAGTAATATAACTCTGTATACGAAACTTTATCATATGGTCTGCGATATGTCAAGAAAGACAGCCGAGTAATAACTCGGAGACTTAGAAGGGAACTTCTACAAACTTTCACACACTTTCTCTACAACTTTAGCTACTTGTTCCACCATTCCATGCTTGTTTCTGAAGCTGAACTGGTGCTCGTGAAATACTTGATGCCTATTCGAATATAGAGCAAAAATAGCAGGAATTTTTATGGATTTGTACAAGGCTTTTGATAGTGTTAATCACAGAATACTTTTGGAGAGATTGAAGAACTTAGGATTTAGAAGAAATTGTTGGTATCTTATTAAATCTTATCTAGAGAACAGAAGAAAAAGTGTCGTGGCATTGAGCCAAGATTGGGTCTGGGTAGCTCACTGTTACCAGGGACGTATCGCAGAGATCCGTACTGGGGCCTCTTTAATTTTTAATTTACGTAGAATCATTATGTGACCTTATTTGCGTATGATGTTTCATTGGCAATAAGATTAATGAAGACAAACTTCTTAAGGAAGACCATTGTACAGGCAGTGTCCTCCGTGAGGGCGTGGTTCAGACCGAACGATCTTAAGTTAAGCGTGGGCAAGACCCAGATTATACATTTCGGTATTCCTCAGCGGAAAGGTCATGTTCTAAACTGTGGAGATAGTGTACTCACCTCGTCGGCCAAGGTAGTGTTTCTTGGCATAAAGCTCGATCCACAACTCAATTGAAAGTCCCATATACACCACCTCTTTCGAAGGATTTATCCATTTAACTCTGCCCTTAGAGTTACAAACAATGAAGCCAGTTTGTGTGCGTACTGAGCTTACGTAGAATAGCGGTTGCGGTATGATTTGGTCTTCTGGGGGAACAATGTGGATATGGGAAGACTTTTTATTCTACAGAAAAAATGTTTTAGTGCGGTTTTTAAATTGGAACTTACTGACTTGTGCCGGGAACACGAAAAAATGCCTAGGCTTATGGGTCTCTACATTCTGGAATGTGCTTTGTATGTGAGAAAGGGTATGAGCAGTGCGATGTATGTCTTGAATAATAAGTACAGTACTCGCGAGACGGAAAGTATATATTTTTCGGTCCCACAAACAATGCTGACCAGGGTACAAAGGAACGCAACTAGTCAGGTTTTAAATATTTATAATCATATCCCAAAGTACATTAGAGACTTGAGTAAGAAAAAGTGCTTTAAGAAAGCATTAGAAAATTTGTTATATCTACAATCTTTTTATTCTTTGTATGAATTTTATTTGAAAAAAAAATTTAATGTTTGTTTCATTTGTTTGTTGTTTGTGTCACGCTTTATTTTCTTTTCTCTTATATACTTACATGTACTTATAAACATATACTTGACTAGTTCTATACATTTGAATAATTTTGTACAAAATAAAGATTATTATTATTATCAGACAGCCGACTGAAGCGATAGAATGACCAATTGCCCCGATAAACGTTGTGGCGGTATCAGGTATAGTATGAATGTTATAACAGCCCCACTATTGGCTTGCTCGATTGCATTCGTCGAGCAGATGTTGTTATTTCCGTCGTTATTGTGTCTATTCATTCATAAATACTATTTTACAGTAGCGTGTAAGACGGAATACACATTAATATATTATTTCGTCATATCCGCTAATTTCCAAAGTGTATTCTCGTGTTTACATGCTGTTATACTTGCATATACATATATGTATTTATTGTTCTTGAGATAACATATTTTCTATTCTCTTTTATAAGGGATCGCTTCTGGTTTCGTTTCTTTCAGTGTTATATGGTTATAACGTTTAGTATTTTAAAAAATCCCTTTTATATTGTTATATTGTATATTTATCTTATAATTTTTTATAAATATTAAGTTTAATTTACTACCTTATTTTTAGGGTAATTTTCGTTTCTTATTTTTAGTCCATTTCTTTCTGTTCTTAGTATTTCTCTTTATTTTCATTAACTATGGAAAATTCTCGTATAACAACCATGGTAGGATGGATTAGAGGCCATACAGGTTGGTTGCATATTCGTAATGATACCGAGATATATTGCAGTGCCTATTCATTAAGTTTAATGTGTCCACAAAAGTGTAATGTGCAGAGACATATTTCTTCGAAAATTCATCAAGATAAGATATGACCATTTGCACCTGACACCTTTAACGAAGAACTGTGTAATAAGTTAGTTTCATCATTTAAAAAGATAAGATAGGTAAAAGATCTCAAAGCTGAGACAAAAAGTTGATGCCATTATTAGCAGAAATCCAGATTTGAATACATTATATCAATACTGCACAAAGCCGATTTAAAAATCTATACATTCGAAGTATGGAGCACTTTTGCAACATTTTAATCACGCACCCATCACCGGTTGTGAAGTGGAACGGACAATTTCTATTTTTAAAGACGTTTTAACATCTAAAGAACTAATTTAACACAGGAACACCTTGAACAAATTTTAGTTGTTCATAGTAATGTTTTACACTTCCAAAGTTTCACAGAAAGTCCATAGTTTTGAGTTTTGTTCTTTGTAAATTATTTTTATTCAAAATGCGATGCGCAATTCGCTTGTCAGCATTACTTTTGCTTCAGCAGTAGTTGCTGCCGGTTATTAAACCGTTTATTACATTCGCTCTGTTGTGCATTGACAAATACATATTAACTGCATATTATGTTCCACTTATGCAACTCGCCACACGTATCAAATTGTTCGAAACTCACGAATCGCTTACAGAAACAAACCTATTGCGAATACAACGTAGGTGCCTTATGGGCTATGAATCATCAATCGTTCGAGTCCGCTCTCTGATTATTATTATTAAAAGCCAGTTGTTCTTGTTCTAAGATTTTCTGTAACCATTTGAGTAGCAACTTTTCAAATACCGTTTATATTATTGGCAACGGACTGATTAACATGGTGTAACTTGATCTACTGGTTAACCTGATTTTAGAATCATTGTCATTTGAGAAATCTTCCATCACTTGGGAAATGTCCAGCTCTGAATACTAGGTTGGGTATTTGGATTAAAGTTTTAATTGCTTTCGTCAATAATTCTTGTAAATCTTTCCCATAATCAAATCGAATCCGTAAGCTTTCTCGGAACTAATTTCATAATCACTTACATTCTTTTTATTATAATTTAAACTTCTTTTAATAAAATACTACTTAAAAAACAGTATAAACTTTTGATATAAAATAAGACACAGGCCCCTTCACAATTATAATTAATAGAACAGGCATGCCAATCCTTTCTTTTGCAAATTGCTAGGATTTGAGGATTGCGGAAAACGCCGCTTTAAATTAACTAAATATTATCTCATGCATAGTAATGGGCGTTTCAATAAGAGTGGAAGATTTGAATTGCCTGCTATGTTTGATAGTCATAATGACAAATGATTATGATGTGACAGATCGAAAACTGACAAATGGAAGTTAGTAAACATGGAGCATTACACGATAGAACAACGCGTACTGATTGCTAAACATTATTATCAAAATGGTGAATGTTTGATTGCCACCATTCGTAAAGTGCATCCAATATCCGCTCGACAGGATATTCCTAATTCAGCTACAGCGAAAAGCATAATCGAAAAATTCGAAAGGAATGGTGCGGTTAGTGATGTGAAACATACGTCACGAGCTCGTAGAGATCGTCCAGAACAAAACATCACGGCAATTCGCGAGACTGTGGCCGAAAGTCCAGAGACGTCAATTCATCATCGTGAACAAGAATTGGACATTCCCACAGCCACTCTTCAGCGTATTCTGATTCAAGATTTGCATCTCCACCCCTACAAAGTCCAATTGACTCAACAACTTCTGCCAAGAGACCATGTATAGCGAAGAGAGTTCACCTATTGGATACTTGAGCAAACAGAAATGAATGCCGATTTTTCGGACAAAATCATTTTCAGTGATTTCCACCTCGATGTCTTCCTAAATCGGCAAAATTGCCGCATTTGGGGCTCAGAAAATCCACGAATGATTCATCAGAAAGCAATGCATCTGAAACATGTTACTGTTTGGTGTGCATTGTGGTCTGAAGAAATAATTGAACCGTATTTCTTTGAAAATGCGGAAGGTAATGCGTAACGGTGAATGGCTAACGTTATCGTGATATGATAACGCAGTTTTTTGTGCCTCAATTGGAAGATATTGCTCTTGACGACATATGGTTTCAGCAGGACGGGGCCACATGTCATACCGCCTGTGAAACATTGACTGTCTTGCGCGAGTTTGCTCCTGGTCGTGTCATTTCCCGGTTTGGTGACCAAAGTTGTCCGCCACGTTCTTGCGATTTGACACCTTTGGATTTCTGACTGTGGGGCTATCTGAAGTCACGGGTTTATGCCGATAAGCCCGCAACAACCGAAGCATTGAAGGCCGAAATTAGACGCTTTATCAAAGAAATACCGCCACATGTATACAATAATGTTATTGAGAATTTTGTCAGAAGAGTACGCGTATGCCAGAAAAGCCATGGCGGTCATTTACAAGATATTTTGTTTGATACATAATTCCCAAATGTATACATTATAAATCAATAAATATTTCAAAACTTTACTACACAAAACCATGTTTTATTGAACCTTAAAATCTTGCGCTCTTATTGAAACACTCTTTATATAATTAGTCAAGAAAATTCATAAAAGATCCGACTTATGTTATATTTTCATCAGAACAATCGAAACTAAAACAGGGATCAATACAAACATTAACATTTAATATTCTCGCGAGTAAAGAGCGCAATCTAGAACAAATATTCCTTTTTTTAATGGTACGGGCCCGATCTTATCTTCAGTTTCAATTATAACAAATCTCTACGAAGTCAGCAACGACCAAATTTAAAATTGCCATTTAATTGAAACTCTGTTCAATTTCATTCGGCTGGTATTCAGATGGCGAAAATAATGCCGGGGTCCAGCGCAGCGATTTTTTAATAGAACTTCTCTCGGAAAAATCTTGGAAGGGCCGAACAGTCACGGATTATATTGGCCGTATTTTGCTGGTTCTCTTAGATACTTTTCGCTTAATGTACTTTGAGAATTTTTTTTACGTTTACCCTTTCTATTAGTCTTTTTTAGTAGGGTAAGGTGGGGTAAGAGTAGCTCGTGGTAAGTACAATGTCGGATAAATAGAACTAAATAACTTATTATGTAACAGCGCCATCTGTCGACATATGTCAGCAACTTATTTATGCATTTAATGATAAGTATTGCAATGAATATATTTCAATTAATTTACAAGCATTGGTTGTTATTTGTAGATGCGCATTTTCTGCTCTGATCTTAAGCTTGTGTCCTCTAATTATATTAATAGACATCCAAAAAATATTTTACTTTAAGTTCGTTTTTTTTTATTTTTGCCTAAAATATATGTTATGAACAACCATGTTTAGCTAGTATTTTTGTAATAATTAGATTGTGAGTATTAATTTTAGTTATGTTGCACTTTCCCCTTGAAAAACGTGCTTAGGAACGTGCAACCTATGAGGTCGTTCTTACCTGACATATGTTTTATTTTTTAGAATAAAATAGTTCGAAATTGTGTTAGGAAATCTGATCGTGCAATAGATCAGCTTCAAGCAGCATTTTCTGATATTAGAAGTGGAGTAATAACCACCTTTGCCGCTTGTAAAGCTTATAATATACCCATGAGTTCTTTGAAATTTAGAATAAGTGGTAAAAGAGGGAGGTAAGTCAAACAATGGGAAGACGAGCTACCATTTCCCTTGATAACGAAAAGAGCTTACCGACTGCTTAAAAGTGAAGGAATAATGAAACTCAAATGCAGGAAAGAAGTAACGCAAATTACAGCTACTTGTAACGAAGGATAAGTTAAAGGCGAAAAGAAACGTTTCTGAGGAAGACTAGTTCTTAGCATGTATGAAGCGCAAAACACGCACAATTATGGACTACAATGAACACTACAATATTAAAAGACATAGCTTCAAGTTTGGATACAGCGCTACAGGATTCGAGAGAATGACTGTTATAATTCAGTATCTAATGACCATTCAACTACTTCAGGTGTTATTGCCAAGATATCGCCCCACGTTCATTGAAATCTTTTATGATGACACTCAGTTACTATGTAGGACCACAGCCGCATTAAGAGCTCTCGGCCATATTCCATTTACAGAGCATTGCGCTCGTTCTGGCATGGCCTGAAACTGCATTTTCGGAAGTGGCTCGGTTGAGTCCCTATAGGCTGTAAAATTATGGTTCAAAAAAACGCCCATTCTGATCTCCATTCGCCTTTTAAATCATGGATGAGAGGTACATGGTTCCAGATTGGCTTCCTAGATTTATGTCTATTAAAATATAAGAGACTAATGTTTTGTGAAGTAATAGATCTTTGGCAACCGAAGCGTAATTTGTCTTGTTCCACTCTCAGACGATTTATTGTTGACGTCCGAGATCAAGAAGAGCAATATTCAAAAAGAACAGAGAGCCATGCAGAAGGCGTGGATTTGACATTAGTCTGATTGTGTCATTGAGGTGCGCATCTACCTTGTTTACGTGGAAACTTCTACCCCATACGGGAGCACATTATTGGGCGATACAATTAACCCGTGATTATGCTGCGTGTGCTCCCAGCTGGTTCCAGTAATTTTCCTAATCAAGTTATTTCCAGTTTTCAATTTTTGTTGTGTTATTTCGAGATGTTTTCTTGAAAGTTAAAGAACTGTGTAAGGGTACTCCGAGATATTTTGGGTATAGATTGTGTTTTATCTTTCTCCCATAAAAAGGTACATTTAGTTATCTATTTGCTGTGTTGTTCCTGAGATGGAAACAGCATACTTCGATTGTCGAAAAGTTTGAGCATAGCCTCTACTTCTTGCTATACTGACTGAGTATATCCACATCCTTCGTGAGTATTAGATTGCCTTGTTCATAGACCTTAGATTCCGTGGCTATCGTCAAGTTATCAGCACAACAGAATTTTGCAAAACTTGTGTCTGGCAGATAACTTGTATATAAATTTAATAAAAGTTAGGAAAGTACTAATCCTTGCGGTAGTTCGTTCTTGATTATAAAGAATTTACTAATAATACTCATGGACTGTTACTTTAAAATATTGGGTTTTTAATATACTCTTCAAGAAGTTTGTTATTTTGGGATTTCGAATAGTTCTGTTCAAGTTGGGAATCATACCGTCTAGCCATACTGTGTCATAGACTGCTGATAAGTCAATAAATGACGTGGAAGTTCCTGTTCGCCGACCTCTTCCGCGGGGGTTGAGCTACCCGCCAAGCGCGTCCCTAGGTGGCAGATAAGGGGACGGTCAGGTCTCTCTTGGGGGACCTGATTAGTGGCAATCATAAGCGGGATGGATAGGTCTAAAAACCTTTTAATCCTTAGCGAAAGCTGTCACCGCGGACCAGCTCTCCCAAGCTACGGTGTAAGGCAACGTGTTTAGAGCTGAATGGCCACTGGTGTATATGTGGTCTCAAACGTTCCCCTGGAGGCACTAGGCGGCACCCCCTTGTATTTACGCCTTAAACAAACAAAATATTAAAAAGATGGAGTCTGAGGCGAATCCAAAATCTAAGGAGTCTATAGAGACTTCCTTGGCAATGGAGACTGATGAGACTCCAAAAAACAAAACTGACACGCAACGGACTGAAACTGAGAACGTTGCGATAACAGAGGCACCACCCAAGGAAATAAAACATCTGTCCGGGGCACAAAGAAATAAATTAAAGAAAATGATGAAACAGGGGGTGGATACAAGTAAAATAAGGCTCCCCTTTCCCAAAAAGAACCTCAGGGAGAACCTAAGCCAACAGGGGCCGTTAAGCGAACCGTGTCGGCTAGTGGCACTCCTGAGGATAAAATAACTAAGCGCACGAAGTTTTCTGCTTCGGGCGTGAGTTACAAAGCAGCTCTTAAAGGTATTAAGGCTGCAATAGTTCCTAAAGATTACCCGGTCAGCTTAGTGACTGAGGGAAATGTAGGAGCTATACAAGAGGCCCTGATGATGGTCATAGATAGGGCGCAAAAGACGCCGAAGTTTGAATCCTCCCGTCTTATGGACGGCTACTATGGAGTCATCTGTGCAGATGAAAACTCGCACAACACTACGAGAGATTACTTGGAAAAGGAAACTGTTTGGAAACTCGTGAAGAGCGATGAGCTGCCAAAACAGCAACGAGTTCTAGCGTTTCTGCCAGAGACTAAAAAAGACAGTGGGCTTGAAAAGACTCAAGAGGCAAAATCCAGGGCTTAAAGTGGACCGATGGATTACCCTCAGTTCCAGGTCTTCCGAAAAGGTCCTACATGTGGGCCTTCGGGTTGACAAGGAGTCTGAGGAAACGTTGGTGAGGACTGATTGGAGACCTTACTATCGCTTCTTACTTCAGAGGGCTAGCTTTATAACCCTCGAAACAAAAAAAGACCAGAAATTGGTGATGCAGGATGAGGGTACTCTAGAAGAACCTCAGGCATCAACCTCTAAGGGTTAAAATGTTGAAGATTCTTCAAATAAATCTTCAACATAAGAAAACAACCACAGCGGCACTTTGTCAAAGGACGCTGGCTGAAGATATCGATATCCTCCTCATCGAAGAGCCATGGATAAGTAGAGGTAAGGTGGGAGGACTAAATATTAGGGGAAGGGAGCTGTTAGTTGGTGTCCCAGACACTAAAATTAGAACTTGTATCTGTTTCAGAGACGACCTGGACGTGATGGCTATTATGGAGCTATGCAGTGGGGACATGACGGCAGCCAGGATCAGACTGAGTGTCGATGGAGGGATATTGGAGACGACAATTGCGTCTCTATACCTACCCATTGACTCTCCAGAGCTACCAGGGCCTGATCTTGAAGCTCTGGTGGCATATACCAATAAGAACAATCTGGAATTGATTATCGGCGCAGATACCAATGCTCATCATATCCCATCTCTTTAGCTATCTCTGTGGTACTGAACTTGACTGTCTGAATCAAGGTGATAAACCGACATTTAAGACATCAAGGGGGGAATCAGTTATAGATATAACCTTATGTACGTTGGGAATACGGGATATTGTAAGGGGGTGGCATATATCCGACGAGCCGTCGCTCTCTGATCATGCGTATATCCGCTATGAACTATGTACAGATTTAACGGAACCCAGACTATACAGGGATCCCAAGAGAACAGACGGGCTCTTACAAGGAAGACCTGTTAGCTGCGACCCGAAATATCCCTGTTAGAATAGGGAATGTGAAAGAGCTCGAGTTGGCTGTTGAATGGTTGCAACGGACCATTCTTTCCTGCTATGAAAATAACTGTCCCCCTAGGGAGCGCCGTATAGCTAAGCGGGCTGCCTGGTGGAATGCAGAGTTAACCAATTTAAGGAAAGAAACTCGCCGGTCATTTAATAGGGCGAAGAAAACAGGTAATTGGGAAGCCTACAAGGCTCTCCTCAATAAATACAATGATAAAATCAAAGACAGCAAAAGGAAGGCCTGGAGAAAATTCTGTGAAGACATCGAAGGTGTTCCTAACATGGCCAGAATAAACAAAATTCTCAAAAAAGATCCTTCCAACGCAATTAGATCTATACAAAAATCGGAAGGGAGGTGTACCATTACCGTGGAAGAGACTTTAAAGTATCTTCTGGGGGTACACTTTCCAGGTTCGGAGCGTATGGATGATTGTGATACCAATCAAGTCGTCACCTCTTGGAGGGCGACTAGGAATGATTGAGAGACATCAAACGAGATCTTCAAGCCCCATTTAATTAGATGGGCGATAGGATCGTTTGAACCATATAAATCCGCAGGGCCAGACGGAGTGTTTCCCAAGCTCCTTCAAGAGGGAATTGGTGAAAGTATGTGTCCTCTATTGGAGATATTCAGGTCTAGCCATGCTATGGGTTATATCCCTAGAGCATGGAGAGAAACTAGGGTAGTGTTTATTCCGAAGCCCGTAAAAGTAACATATACCCACCCTAAATCATTTAGACCAATTAATCTTACCTCTTCTATGTTGAAGACTATGGAAAAAATGATATATTTAAATATTAAAGAAGGGGCTCTGGATAGATCTCCTCTACACCCACTGCAATGGGCATACCAGATGGGAAAATCAGGTGAGGGTGCCCTGCATAGCCTGGTGATAGGGCTCAAAAGGAGCCTACACTACTAGGAAATTGCACTTGCAGTCTTCTTAGACATAGAGGGAGCTTTCGATAACACCTCGATGTCTTCTATTATTCGATCTTTAAGAGATCGAAAAATAAAAAGCACCACATGCAACTGGGTTCATAACATGCTGCGTAGCAGATTAGTTCATGCCCAAATGCAAAACAAAACGATCTCCATGAGGACAACAAAAGGGTGTCCTCCAGGAGGCGTTTTGTCACCGCTACTATGGAGTCTAGTAGTGGATAATCTCCTCAGGACATTAAATGACCAAGGAATATGGACACAGGGGTTCGCCGATGACATTGTCATAGTGTCCCAAAGGGAAATTCCCGGGGACAGTGGCGAGCATCATGCGAAATGCTATGCGAATTGTAATAAGATGGTGCCTTGAGGAGGGATTAACTGTCAATCCTCAAAAAACCAACTTGGTAGCCTTTACCAACATGAGAAAACTAAATGATCTGGGCAGCGTAAAGCTGTTTGGACAAGAGTTAGAACTAACCATTGAAGTGAAGTATCTAGGCATAACCCTTGATGCGAAACTGAATTGGAGCAGACACCTAGCCAAAGTGGCAGACAGGGCGGCGCAGCTCTTCTGGAGATGCAGAAGGGCTGTTGGCAAGACCTGGGGACTAAAACCAAATGTGGTACACTGGTTGTACACAGCAGTAATAAGAACAACGATTACCTATGGAGCAGTTGTCTGGTGGAGGAGGACGGAGCGGACATCTTCGGTGGGGCTCCTTACGACTCTCCAGCGGCAGGCCCTGTTCAGAGCCTGCCGCTGGGGAGTCAGGGGAGCTATGAACAGCACGGGAACCGCTTCCATAGAGGCCATCGTGGGTCTCACTCCGCTGGAACTATTTATAAGGGCGGAGGCAATGGCTGCGATACTGAGGCTGAAGGCCAATGACGTATGGTGTCCTAACAAGGTTGTAGGGAGCCATACAGATATCACAGGAACTATACTGGAAGAGCCGATATTTCAAATGCCGGTGGACAGTATGGCACCTGAAATTATGTTTACAGCTAAGCTGAACATACTTATACCGACCAGGGAACAGGCAAAAAGTCGCTCGATCGATTGTGGTGCCGAAGCTCGAAGAACCCTAAAACCGACGAGAAATTACTCGATTATTTGGTTTAGTTAATACCAGCAAAATGTCATTAATTGTAACATTAATGGTCTTCCCGCCATGCGCAAATTTTAAGATTCGCAAATTTAAGCTTCAGAGGAGTAGGAAAGGTTGCATATACAACCGGGGCTCTCCAATTTCAATTATCATTGATTTTAATGTCGATTAGCTGATTTAATTAAAATCCCGATGCAGACACCATTACACCATCACTGATTTGTCGCTTTACCTCACCTTCAAAATTAGTATCTAAGGAAACATTTTCGGTTCGTTCCTTTATATGCAAGGCTACCTGAGACTAGGGCATAAGCTGTCATGTATTAGAAGCCAGTTAGAACTAAATATATCGAATCCCTATACAAAACGTTAAGAAAAAACAAAAATAACTTACCCAACATGTTTACATTGTTGCAAAAAAATGCGGATGTGCGCGATGAAAAAACTGCACCATAATATATGTTTCTGTATTAGTCTCGGAAAAGTTCGTACGTAGCGACGTATATATATGTTTATATACAGAGAAGGATTGTTCGACGTTGAGAGATGTTATATTTGCATAGTTAAAGCGCTCTTTGTATCTGTACAACGGATCTTCAGTATTGGTAAAAAGTTGCCCTAATTTTGTAAAATCAACATTTTTATCTAATACACTGTTAAATTTTTCACGGACACAATCACTTTTTTCATCTTCAAGGATATGCAGCACTAATTTTACGTGGTCAATAATTGCTAATGAGTCCGATAAGGACAGCGCAGTGTTCTGTAAATTTTTTATTGCGTCCAGTATTGGAACGTAACTGCGGTAAATAATTTTTAAATTTGCTGCAACTTGAGGATTGTTAAATTGAACCTGGCTGAGCCGTATTGCAGCTGCTTCTTTGGCATCTAGTTGTAAAATCACTGATTTAATTTTTTCAAAATGTTTATAATAATATAATGCTGCTTCTAACCAAGTACCCCATCGTATAAGAATTGGTTGCGGCGGCTCGGGTATATCAGGACACAGCGAATGAAATAGCCGAATCCGTTTCGGAGATTTAAGAAAAACCGCTTTCGTTTGTCCTATCAGTTGATCCACATCAGGATAAGTTTTACGTATAGTGTTTGTTACAAGGTGTAAAGCGTGAAGCAAACATGTGACATGCAGCAGGTTTGGTTGAATCGTTTTGAGTAAGTTTGCCGTGTAACACATAACCTTGGCAGCATCGGTAACTAACATTAACACTTGCTTCGGTAAAATCTCAAATTTGTGTAGTGTTTCTATTAATACATCATATATCGCTCTGGCAGTACACCCTTGCATTCGTTTACAGGTTAGTAAATAAGGAGGAGAAGGTCCTTGCGGAGTCAGCGTCCGTACTAGAGTGGCTAGGATGGACTGTTTTTTAATATCTGTAGTTTCGTCTATTGTTAACAACAGGAATTTTTTTTTACCGTATTTTTCGTTCAATTTACAATTCTCTCACGCACTGACGGTACGTAATTCCGTAGCGTACTTCTTGCTGGTAATTTCCACGTAGGATTGTATTTCTTCCAAAACTGACGAAACATTGGGTGTTCCACTTTCTGCATTGGTATATTGGTCGCAATTAACATCATTGTTAAATCACACACAAATTTATTATATGATCTGCGTCCACTATTATTCGATTTATGTTTGTCACTATTTATATGTCTTTGGCACTGACTTGCTTTCCAAGTTAATAAAGTTGTTTCACAAACTAAACATTTCACTACGGTACCGTCATATATTAAATCGGGAAACCGATGTAAAAATTTCTTTACTACGTTAGCATGCAACCGAGTCGATGCATTGTTTCTACGCACTCCCGACATTTTCAACACGATTGTGTTAACAATGTATCGCTTACAACGTCTCAACGGCAACTGAATTGATCGTCGTACGCCTCTACTCGATCCCTCCACATCACGCTACTGTTCGGGCACATAGTCTGCCGTCTTTAGTTATAACATCACGGTAGATGGTTTAAAACATATCAAAAATATAAGCGATCCGAGGGAGATTGATATATCGGGTGTTCCACAAAAATCTCCAAAGGCTATTCTTTATTTATTAAGATCTTTTTTATTATGTGATTTTATTGACAAAAATTTGCAAAAAAACTCTGATTTTCTTCTATTTTTCTTTATCCAAATAGGGTTTTTATTACATTACTGGAATCTGTAGAAAATTTTATTTCTAAAAATCAATAAAAAAACAGTTCAATTTGAGAGGGAGAAATTGACTCACGTTTCTGGTAAAGTATATGTGACAAAAAGATAATTCTCATTGCTGTATGTAGTCTTTCCGAAACCGTTTAATTTGATGTATAGATCATTCAAATCAGATAATAAATAAAAACGTTATAGCCTTTGGAAATTTTTGCGGAACACCCAGTATACAAAAATATTCATATCGTTAAAAACGAACATAATACTTTCAACGAGGACGACGGCCCTCTCCCATCCAGTTTCATCTCTTTGCATTCTTAGAGAAGAGGTAGAAAACTGGAAGGCGTAAGAACAAAAGTTGACGTAATTTTAGCTTTCTTAAACTTAGTGTATACTTGGACGCCTTGTAAATTGTTTCGCGATTCTTTGTGTTAGCTTTACTGTGCCCCATGTTGAACACTGGGAGTAGTGGTTTTACCAACTGAGGACGACAACTTAATTATCGAAATACGTATTTAGGATACGATTATTAATTTGTGGTAATGGGTTCTATACCTTTTTTTAAGAAATTCATTTATTAATTTATTTGTATTTTTATGGTAAGATACTAGTTTATTCATCTAATTAAACTGATTTCGAATATTTTTTTTATTTATGAACACTAGTATTACATTTAAGCAGTGGCGGCTGGTACTAAAGGACACAAGGGCACATGCCCATCCAACCACCAAAATAAACACAGAAAGAAATTAGCATATAATTCAGTGCATTATTGTATTTTATTATTTTTACGTATTTTTATAACGATGGTATCAAAGTATTCTTCCGCACCACAGACACTAGCGCATAAACGCTCAAAACGATGTTCCGAGGCACAATTTCAGATGTGCCTATTTCGAATATGGATCGGCCGGTTCCGCTTATCTTGGCCATATGCGATTATACGTCGTTTGGGAGCACAAACTCATTCGACTCCACTTAACGTCTTGCGTTTATTGTAATTGCATTGTTTTCGTCGCGTATTGCAGATGTTTATTATTAATGATGAAAGTTAATAGTGTGCAAAATCTTTTAAAAAACCCGCTATCATTTGACGAAAAACTTTTAATGAAGAAGAAGGGAAGGCCTATCCCTGAACTTCAAATAAACTACACTTCAACAAGTAAAACTCGAACTTACAAATAGAGTATTCAATAAATATATATATGAAAAATCTGAGTGGATTTGCGGATGTTTACTAACAAATAAACTACCTATTTTATTTTACCTGCTTAATTTTCAAGAAAGGGGTTAGAGTGTGGAATAAACAAGGGTTGAATGATTTAAAGCATATCGCAGAAAGGGCAAAGAAACAGGAAAATTATTTTTATAAAATTAAGTACTACGAAGATGTGAAAAAAATCGTCATATTTTGCGCCGATTAATTATGTGTATAAAATTTTGCGGAGCTTTTGAATTGGCGTTACGAGGCCATGATGAGAAAATTGACGTCGGAGAATCCAGGTATTTATCTAGGCTTAATTAACTTTGCAGCTGAATTAGACGATGTGCTTTCAATACATATGAAAGGTTCACAAGTGTTTAAAGGCGCCTCAAATACTATTCAGAACGAATTGCTAGACCAATGTGGCAAATTTACAAGCAGGAAATATTAAAAGAAATTCAATCTGAAAATTTCATTGCTTTGGTGGCCGATGAAACTACAGACACCTCTTATAATTATAATCAGCAAATGGTTGTTATTATTCGATAAGTGTTTAAATGGACAAATTTTTGAACACTTTTGGTCTTTTTTAAAGCCGGATGGACATAATGCTGATGTATTAGCAGAAACATTGCTGAATTAATTGCAAACTATTTTAAGTTACCATTCTGGGTCTGATAACAATAAACCAATCACTCAAAGTTACTATGGGGCATGATGAGTGCATGCACATGCACATTGTATTCACTATTACGCGCATCAATTTATTTAATTATTGAACAAGCGGCACAGTGCAATAAAAATGTAAAAATTTTCTTTGCAAATTTGCGGTCATTTTCAAGTTTCTTTTCTCGATCGCCAAAACGAACGGTAATTCTTGATGAATAGCCAAACATAAATTACCACGCGCTGCTCCTACACGCTGGATTTTCAAAAGTCGAACTGTGAACACATTATTTGAACACCAGAATTCTTTCAAAGAATGTTTAGACAAAATTATTGACGAAGATGGAATAGATTCAGTTACTATTAGTGAAGCAAGTGGTTTATTGAAACATTTGAATTGCCCGGAATCTCTAATGGTTGAAAATATTTCATTTCATCATGCCACATGTTGAAATATTATTTAATCAGACTCAAATGCACATGATTGACAGTGCTGAACTGCAAAAGGCAATTGAACAATTCCAACAGCAAATTATTCACATTAGAAATTTAAGAAATTCTACTGACAATAACAATCAAGAACGCAATAGTGAAGAAGAACCTGCAAGGAAAAGACAAAAAACGACAGCTGGAGATAACAGAGCTGTTATTGCAAAGGAAGTATGTGGCACTATTTTAAGCCAAATTAGCGACAAATTTGATTTTAGGGATCACTTAAGCGCAGCAAAATTATATGATTCTCTAAATTTTAAAACTTAGTCATTCATTTCCACAAAAAAATTTTGATGAAACTGTGAAATCTTATCCTATGTTGGACAGTGTAAAATTGAAAAGTGAACGTTCAGTAATTTATGAGCGCGATGACATGTGTGACGTAGGTGGTGTTTTGCCACTTTTAGTGTTCATAACAGACAACAACCTATAGAAGGCTTTGACGGAAACATACAAACTGTTAGATATTATTTGTACAATGCCCATGTCGACAGTAGAATGTTAACGATGTTTTTCCACCCTCAAAGGCATTAAAACTTTTCTGAGAAGCACATGTCAGAAGATATCAGAATATCGATTGAACGCATTGGCGATCCTATAAATAGAAAAGAAGTTCATCCAGTCTATCCCAGGTTTTTACAACAAAGTCATAGACATCTTTTTCGGCATGAAAAATAGGGGAATAGATTTTATGTACAAAAAATAGGTATGTTTTTTGTGCCCACCCTCTTTCATAACTCACGAGCCGCCACTGTATTTAAGTAAAATATAAAACTAGATGCAAGATATATCTACATGTATAATGATACCGGTGTCCAGCAGTCAACTCTTAAAGTTGTCTAGAGAAAGATATGTTGTCTTTAATCATACGCATGTCATAGGTCAGCAAAGATAACATACTAAATATGACACAATATATGACACATGTTGGTATGAAATTGACTTTGGAGATAAAATATAAATAGAATCAGATAATGCACAAATTAATCAAACGTAACCTGAATAACCAAAAACAAATTATAAAGAAATCAACGGAGGTTGTGTTTCCCTCGTACATAATATTCCAATTTTGTATTAAAAATTAGATGTAAATAATTGAATAATATGTAAATAAATTTTGAGGTTATCTTAAGCACTAGACACCTAGAATTAAATTAATTAATAAAACATGCTGTACATACCAGTAATATAATATAATATATAGCATAATATGTATCTTATAAACAACATTCCAAATTGACAAATAGACATGAGAGATTAAAAGCATTTAAAAAAAGGAAAATCAAATCAATAAGCCATCCAAACGGCAGGAACAGGAACCGTGTAATCTAAAAATAACGAAAATATCAATAACAAGACGCAAACGAACATTGTAAAATATAAATAATGCCATTTAAAACACCAATGTAACACAAACAAAATATCTGACAAACAAATGAAAAGAATATTAGACAGCGCATGCCCAATGGCAAAATATATATTTGAGAGACATACACGAATGAAATAGAGCGACGAGAAGACCCAATACGAGAAACCAAGGAAGAAGAAAGAGAAGAAAAATAAGGTGAGAATTAAGGAAAGACGTAGGCAGATTTCCTTGGAAGAAAATGCACGGTACAACGTGAAATAACGAAATTCCAAGAAGAAGACGAGAGTAAAATTTGCAACTTCATGATGAAAGGTCCAAAATACTAAAATTATGATAAATGGAAAAAATATATATATACAAGAAAATTGCACACGAAGATTGAAAAAACAAAGTTTTTTACAATAAATAGGAATATACAGGTGTAAAAATGTTAAATAAGGATGAAAATCGGCCAAAATAAAAATAAATCGCTGGGAGTGGGAAAGCTATTCTGGGAATCACAAAACGCAAAAGAAAAAAGGGCCAGACGCTGCCGAATTAGGACATTCATTGATTTATTTTCGACCTTCACTAAAATTGAGTGACTATTCTTGATTGATGAAGCCTGTTAGCATTACATTCACTTGCAAAGAAAAATTCATTTTTATTTCGTAACTCATTTATTGCACAAAGATTTAGTTATTTAACTAGTGTAGTTATTATCGTTAGAAACGAATAATTAAAGATTCAGAATGTACCACGTGGAGTTTGAAAATTTATATGCGGAACTCAGTTTCGAGTAAGACTGTACACACGATAGAATTGGGATATATAGAGTTAATTAAATCAGTAAAAATGCATTTGGATTGTTAGTCTAAATAATTAAATAGTCATAAAAATACGATTGAAGTGTATCTTAGGCCAGGTATTAGAGGCCAATAAGTAGGAAGTAGTGTTTCCAAGAGTAATCTCGAAATACATATGTGTGCCATTGATATTGTAAATTAAACATT
Organism: Melolontha melolontha; assembly: GCA_935421215.2. NCBI lineage: Eukaryota > Metazoa > Arthropoda > Insecta > Coleoptera > Scarabaeidae > Melolontha > Melolontha melolontha. The sequence goes on from OW285243.1 coordinate 41,227,107, forward strand.
CATTAATAAGCGTCGAAAATAATAAAATCCATATACAGTGTGACGGTAAGCATGTTATTCTGTAGGAACTTGACTTCCACTTAAATATACGCTGAATAGCACACTCGAATTGAAAATAAATATCAGTGGACGCCAGATATCCACATTTCAGAATAGATATATACTTTCAGTACTAATCTTGACATTAGGAGGGCAAATACCCCCTTTTGTGAGTGAAATACTCAAACGTAATTGTTTGAGAGATTCAACTGAACCCGAAATCCAAGGCTCCAAAGCTATACATGTGTTGTTCACAAAATAATATTTATACAAAATTTTCATTGATAAATTAAGTTCTAAGTTGAAAATGAAGTATCTTAAGTTGAAACAAAATGAAATGTGAACATACAAACAGACAAAAGAATTATTAACCAATTATCTCTTGTTGTATTATTTCTTTACATTTACTTTGGACGCTAAGCCTAGTTACGTAGAACCCAAAAAGATTGCTCTGAGATACCCAAATGTTATACAGAGTCTAAATAAGAATATGCTTGAGTAACACAATCATTCATTTTATATTAAATCAAATTCAAAGCAAAACCCCACAGCAATATGTATGTGAACAACGATCATCCATAAATTCTTACCAGCTCGGTATAGGTAAGCGTTCAAGAATGTGTACGTACAATTATTTCATTATATGTTGCTACTAACGAAACTGTACATACCCAAACTAGGCAAAATATAATACAAAAATGAAAAAAGAAAAGAAAAATTCTTGAAAACGTTATTTGTTTTCAAGAATTTTTCTTTTCATTTGAAATATCTTCCGACTTTTTGAAGCGTTAATAATAGAACACTCTATATAACTTAATAGTAGAGGTTAATATATTGCGGGTTTTTAGTTTGTTTGCTTTTGACACTAACTACTATCTAATAGTGAAATAGATATTGTATTAAGGAGCCAACAGATACAAAAAACATCGATAGGTTATATTCTTTATCGGTTTGACAGTTGAGAAGTTGGTAAATTATCAGTGTCGAGAGCGAAACTTTCACAGAAGGGATAGATAACAAGTTTAGGATGCTTTCGAGAGCCACCGCATACACATCATACGAGCTAAGGTTAAAAGTTTACGTCCCTAGACGGATAACAACCCTTTGTGGATTAAATTCTCGCCCTGAGGATAAAGATTTACAGGCATGTGGATGCGCATGTATACTTGAAGATATGTCCTTCTAATTTAATTAATTTATATCTCTAGACACATTGAATTTCTGGAAAACAATTGGTTTTTCCAATACCCACTTGTTAACAACGAATATGTTTTTGGAAAACAATTGATTTCTTCAATACCTACTTTGTTAAAAAAGTGAGCTTTTTTTTTATTTAAGAATAACTAAATAAATATGAAATAATAATGGATAAATAAATTAAATTAAAAACAAACTCGTTTGCTAGTTTTTAATATATTTATTTTAATGAGCAAAACCCAAAAATTCCTAATGATTTATTAAAATAGTCTTTTTTATATAAAAATATCTTTGTAACTAGCATTTTTTCCTTTTTTACAACCTATTTATAACGAATACGGAAATTAGCAAGTAGTTATGAGTTATGAGAGTGTGACCATAACCTGCTTCGGACATGCAAATGCGGTATTCCCATTGTAAAACGACGACAACAAGACATTAAAGAAAATTTAAAGAGAAAGAACAAGAATTAATTTGGCTTGTAGGCTTGTTGTCCATAGAACTGTTTCCTTGGGTGTCGTTTCGTCCACTGTTGCACTGTTGTGGAACTTGTTTTTCGATGAAATAATGCGTGCAGATTCTGTGAAGCTGGACTATAAAATTGCTTACGCGAACAATCTGGCTATATTAATACCTGGTAATAATCCGGCAGATCTATAGGGTAAGTGTTCAATGATAATAGGTCAATTAGGCTGAACAAAATAAGTTAGTGTTATCCAGTGCTTAAGGGAAACTGGATAGAAATAGGTCACTTACGGTGAAGTTTTCGACACCTAAATGGAACCATACTGTGAAATATTTGGGAGTGGTGCTAGATGCTGGACTTCCTTTTTTGCCACATGCGAGATATGTTACGGATAAGCCGAAGGCCTTGGCTGGGAAATTTAGGCGCGCGGTGTTAAGAGAATGTGTTCCGAGAAGCAATATTATGGATAGTATCTACAAAAGCTTGGGTATTCCTATACTTACTTATTGTACCATTGCTTGGAGTCAGAGATCCTCTAATCAACATGTCCTGGGCGTTGAGAGTGAGACAAGGAACATTTTTGCGGGTAATAACGAGGGCAGCTGCACGGTATCGAATGAAACTTTGGAAGTTCTGGCTGGGTTTCTGCTCCGGATTTACAAGTAAAGAAGTGCTTACTAACCTACTGTGCCAGGAAGGGACTAATTATAAATAAATATAGAATTCACCTTCGATGACCTTAGACCAACGTTGAAGACTAGGGAAGAAACTTGACCTGTTGGGCAACGATATTATTATTTTTATTAAAAAAGAAAATTATTTGTTGAATTTCAAGACAGATGAGACAAAAGGCCAAAAGGCAGTGTTACATATGGTTGGGTCCCTAAAGTCGGCTTGATAGATCTTCCTCTCCCCTACTCGTACGAGTTGGCTAGTTCTTTGACGGGACATGGTTCTTTTGTTAAGAAGTTAAGTTCCCTGAAAGTCTCAAAAAACGCCAAACTATGCACGTGGAAAGGATGAGGATTGGTTTCAGTTCTGTTTCAGTACGAGAACTATGCTGAAATAAGATATGCCTGTTCGGCTGGTCGTGTTGGAGTCACTTGGGATTTTCTTTGGGATAATCATGCGCAGTTAACAGTGTTTGCTAAACTTATTTATGCCGGAAGGAAAGAAATATTGACACCGGATAACCATGGCTAGATCCGATTAATATTTATCTAATTTGATGTTAGACCGAAACGTTCTTGAAGGTACCCGACGGAAAGAGGAGATAATAAGAGAATAAAAGGCAGGGAAAGAAGAAAAATAAACAAATAAATGGAAAAAAGGAGAAAAAAGTAAACAAAGAATGAAATAAAATCAAGACAAAAAAATTAAGAAAAGGCAAGATGTGGAATTAATCCAGAAAGTAGGAGAGGTTGGAATAAAAAGAGTAAATATCAGACACGTCTTTAATAGCAATTAGTACTTCTACTACTAGATCTGGAAAGGAAGATAAAGTTCGACTAGTGAGGTATGAGCTAACGCCTAGGTACCCGCGATATATTCTACTATACATCAATTAAACCGGCTGTTGAATGGTACATCATCAGCTATTTCTGTTGTTGCATTAAGACTGCTTTAATGCAGAAACAGTCAGCCCTGAAGATACGACGATCATTTGAACTATTTTGTTTTCTATTAATAACTGTAATAAGTAGAGTCGGTAAAGAGGGGCAAGTTCAGTGTAGTACGGAGAACAACGTGGAGGGGTCTAGCGGCCGTAACAAGGTGAGCGTTCAGTAACGTTTACGTACTCGCATCATTTATATTCGTGACTTAGCATAGGCGATGCGGATCCATGAATGTTTACACATAAAATAATGATAAAAAATGTATTACATAACGTGCTGAAACAGTTACTGTTTTAAAAATCCTCCATGAAATCACAAATTGGCTGGCCTCTATTAAATATTTGAATCATTAAATAGGTTTCCACACTTGTTCCAGTCCAATGAGTGCGACGTGCGGAATAAATATTTTTCAATGACGAAAACGACAGTGATATATTTGCAATTTTAAAGTAATCCTTGTGACAACTTAATGGATCTGTCGACGCACCTTCACAAATTTGTCTTAGTATGAGAAAATATGAATCCTTGTCAATAACACTTTCAAATTTTCGTGTTACACACTCATTTTTTTCGACTTTCGCCGCACATAGGTGTGAGTGAAGATCAGCCACAATTTGAACAGAATTCACAAACGACATTTTTATGTATATTATTTTGTATAATTTTTCAATTCCCTCCGCTAGTCCATAGTAGTCCTTGCGAATAGTTTCTAATCACTTTTTACCTAACTATCTTGAAACATTTTCTGGCTTTTCTTGATAGCTTCGGCGTGCGTGTCTCGGATCCAATTGTAAAACCACCATCTTTACATCATCAAAATGTTCGCAGTAGTAAAACGCAGCCTCCAACCATGTTCCCCAACCCCTAGTAATCGGCTGTGGTGGTTCAGGCACGTTGGGATACAGTTCGTGAAATTTTTTTGTACGTTTTGGGGACTTTAGAAACACTGTCTTCGTATGAGTCATTAAAGCATTTACTCGCGGATTACATTTAGATATCAATTGCACCACAAAGTTTAAAGAATGGATTTTACATGTTACATGTAGCAGATTGCCACTCTCTTCTTTAAGAGATCGGCCTAAAGAAAGCATGTTAGCAGCACCGTCACTCACAAACATTAAGTTTGTTGAAACTTGAAATTTTTTCAATGCGCTCAACACCACTTTCAAAATTTCATCGCTGGTATATTTTGCAACTCTTTTGGAAGCAAGTAAGATGGAGGATTACGGTTCAACTTCTTCCATGTACGTACCATCACATTCACCACAAAATTTTTTTGCCGATCGGTTGTTTCGTCCACACAACCACAATTTTTTATCTTTCAATTCTGCTTTAATTCGTCTTTCAACATAACCACGAGCAGATGGCATAACGTTTCTTATCGATGTCCGACTTGGTAGTGTATAATCCGAATACTTGCTCCAGAAGGAGACAAATGCTTTTTGGTCTAGCAAAGTCAACGGTAGATTACATACAATAAAACAAACACCTATATCAAATGTTAATTGTTCGCTGTATCGTTTGCGACGGATCGCAGAACAGTGTTTTATACTTTTTAGGTAGCGTTCACACTTCCACCTGCTGGTACACGTCAAATAGTCGTCGCACCTTACACATTTAATTCTATCGCCTTCGTATTCTAAGTCCGGCATAGCTATTACGTTTTCTAGTTTCTTCGAAATACGCCGTTTCCGAAACGTTCCTAAATGCGACATTTTCTAAGTATGTGTGTACTGACATGCACTCACAACGACCAGTGAAACAATACTGGACAAGGGTGCTTTGATACGGACGCTTGAGTTTCCATGCCGCGCGCTTCTCCCCTCTACATTTCTCTCGGCACTGCACTAGAAATTGCCCCTCTTTGCCGAGTCCAGTAATAAGCTCAACTAAACGACTCACTAAAGCTGAAAGGGTGTGAAAATTCTTAATAAATCGGCTTTATTTATATAAAATTTATATTTTACGTTTTCTTAAGATATAAAGGGCTTTGCCATAATATCATTAATATCATATATATGTATTTCGACAACTAGGTACCATCTTCAGTAATAACACTGTTGATCATAGAGCATAGTAAAGCTAACACGACAATATCGCGAAACACTTTACTAAACGTACTCGTATATACTGAATTTTAAGAAACTTAAATTTAAGTCACCTCCTTAAAAAAAATTATATCTCCTTACGCCCTCTCGTATCTGTTACAGGAAGTCAAAAAATTAAGTAAATTAGATGGTATTTAACTGCTTTGTAAACGTATTTTTCTATTTTAAAAATAAAAATACTTTTATAGCTATCTATACTAGAAACGCGTTAAGTCCAATTGTACAGTCGTGGCCAGATAAATGTAGTACAAGCTTTTCTTAATAAATTTTTATGGTGTAAGTTAGTATTTTGACAATTATATGTCAAATCATTTTAAATTTTATTAAACGTCAAACATATTTTTACGATGGCACGAAAGCTAACCGCAACTGATAAAGTTCGTATATTAAAGAAATTACAAGAAGGGTACAGTATTAGGGAAATTGCGCAGCAAATGCAGCTAAATAAAACCACCGTGATGAAGGTTAAGAAAAGATGGGAGACTGATGAGAGCATAGACAGAAAGCCGGGTACTGGGCATAAAAGAATTTCGACTGAACAGCAGAACCATAATCTAGTTCAACATCTCCGAGAACATCCTTTCGATTCAGTGAAAGTAGCAGTTGCGGAGACCATTTTTCCTGGTTCACGTAGAACTGCAAGCAGGAGAATAAGGGATAGCGACATAAGGTCGCGTGTTGCAGCCAAAAAAATTCAGGTTAGTGAAGAAAGGAAGCAAGCCAGGCTTTTCTTCGCATTAAATCATATAAACAATGGACCTGAGATAACATTGAGATTTTGCAATGGAGTGCCAAGAGTGCGGACATGAACCCAATAAAAAACGTATGGGCCGAGATGACCAAAAGTATGTCACGTATAAGATTTCAAAATCAGGACCAATTGTGGGAAGCAATTCAAAATGCTTGACAATCTCTCATTCACAAACCAAATTATTTTAGAAGTTTGGTGGCTTCCATGCCTAGAAGGTTAAGGGCAGTAATTGATGCTGATGGCGGTCCTACAAAATATTAGCTTTTTGTTAAAAAAATTTTATTATTAAAGTTATTTTTCGTATTCCTTAATTCAATTTTAAATTTAAATTTAACTTATTATTATACTTATTATTGTAACTTATATTTCTTAACTCAAACAATAATAAAGTAAATATATTCCAGTATGATCTGACATTTGATTTTATTATGACAAGTAGCTTAAGCTGAAGCTCGTCTTACAATAATAATATATCAAATTTATGACATATATGAAATTTAAGGTTCTACTACATTTATCTGGCCATGACTGTACATCATAATAACGTTTACGTGTTGCCATAACTGTATTAGATAAAGTAAAAAAATTGGTTTGTTAAACTACATATATATGAAAGTTTTTATTTTATTAATTTAAATACAAAATGTTATAAATTTTTGATAATATAGACATTAATGGCAAACAAACACATAATTTCCGTTTTAATGCTAAATGTTTCTTGTATATATTTTTAAAAAGGTAATAGTTACTTGCGGTGTTGAGAGATAACATAACTGTCAAATAAGTCTAGTTTTGTGTACATTTTCCCCGTTTATTTCCCCGATTGTTTAAAAACAGTTCCTTTTAGAACTACATTGTGTTTATTATCTCGTTGCATCTTTTGGATATAATGCCAAATGGCTTCTATAAACAGTCGAAGCAATTAATTGCTTCATTATTGACCTTTTTTGGTAAAGAACACAAAAGTGTAAAACTATTAGTTCAAAAACTGCTGTTCATGAGGTTAACGACTAAATTATTTTTAATGTACGGAATAATAAAAGTTTTTAATATTACAGAGGGTTGCTATTGCTTTAAATATTGGTTTATCCATCGTCAGTGGCATAACCAAATACATCAAAATAGACCAACTACTCACAAACTCTTCAAAAAAAGAGTAAGAGAGATGAAACAGAATTGATAATAAATTTAAATGAAGGTTCTGACAGTGACGAATGTGATTGGGAGTATTGGAAAAAATACATTTTGCTTACAAGCATGTAATCTTATCACTGAAGTAATGCAGTAAATTTTGACATTTTACCACTTAGTATTCATTTAAATAAATGCAAATGTTACCTTCAATAAATTATTTTCTTTGACGTTGGTTAATTTCCACTATTAACTTTGTACTTTTTCTATCTTTATCTATTAAGCGTGATGTGAATATCGTAAATATTAATGGGGTATTTAAATTTTATTATAGTTACGTTATGAAACATTTAAAACTCGCTTCGACAATATTAACCATATAATAAATAAAAATTACATGACAGCATAGCATATCAGTATATCATTTCTTTTAAATATTAAAAATGTTTGAATAATTTTATTTGTTGGTTATTTTATCATTGTACATCTTGCCGGCAATGTGTATAGAACGTGTCGTCAAGGATCTAGTATGACGTACAATTGGACTTAACGCATCTCTACTATAGTTCTCTCTTGGGTTATTTATATTTTTATAAGTTTTATTCATTTCGTCGAAATCATTACATCTTACAAAATTTTTAATAAAATCTAATTCTTTCTCGTATTTCTCTTTATTAGCAGAAAATTTAGCTAATGGTTGATAAGAAAACTGAATGAAGCTCTCTTTCGTAGGAAATTATAATTTAAATGCGCGGTGAGCTATTAATATTGGTTCCCTTCCGAAAAATGTCAAATTTTATGATAATTTCTAATTACTAATGTACGAACGAGGTTTGATATACAAGATCTCCAACTCTATAAAATAAGAATAAGAAAAGACAATATAATGAAGCCATTCTCAAAACGAAGTAAATTTATTGTACACACTTATTTTTCTACGTAATCACCATTCTCCAAGCTCTGAATCCTTTCTTTGTTGTTTACTTTCTTGCTCATTGAAACAGAAAGAAACAAGAAAACTCCCTAACCACAATATAAGTCAACAAACTGCAAATAGGTATTTCGACAACTAAGTTGCCCTCTTCAGTAGAACAATCTGAAAAACAAAAATAGTGTTAAAAATGTAACATCTTTGGCTAAAGTACAACTATTGTACAATTTCAAGAAAACTTCTATGAACAGCGGCATGGCCTGACAATGAGCAACTCCTATCTCTATTTATGGCGAACTTGTTTATGAGTTACTTTAAAATGGAATTTAAGAGAAATACTAGATATTTCCCTAAAGTATACATTAAGTATTTAGTTGTTATTTTTGTGGTCTTTAATAAAAAGAAAAAGAAAACGGTAAACAAATACCATTTTTAGATGTTTTAGTAATTAGAAATAACACAAAAGTATTTTTAATAATGTAAAATATTATTAAAAATGGGGTGTGAAGAACACAATACAAGTTATATATTTGTGAATGTATCTCCTCTCCAGAGACGCAGATACGTATTTCACCTTTCTACAGGATCGTCGGTACGCCCCTGCTGTAGAAAGGTGAAATACGTATCTGCGTCTCTGGAGAGGAGATACATTCACAAATATATAACTTGCATTGTGTTCTTCACACCCCATTTTTAATAATATTTTATATTATTAAAAATACTTTTGTATTATACAAATTGGTGTGGTTTTTACCCACTCATGTATGTTTCAAATTATTTTGTTATATTAGAAATAACAACTTAGAAATATAAATTTTCCGGAAAAATACAGCAAGTTCATAACCGCGGATTCGAATCATAGTTTCCAACAAAAGATGACATCCTTCAATTTTCTTATCTATCGGTTGTTAAGTTTTCCCCTTACAAAAGGCAGATACGGAAAAGAACTCAGGTAAATCAAAAACATCACAATATACAATGGCTTCTACTCGAAAACAGTGGTTAACGTAGTTGAGAAACATAGACTTAAAAAACTAATTCATGATACCACGAGTTTACTACCTGAAAAAGATCAGTTTCATAAAAGTTTACCGTATCACTCAGCTTCTAGAAAATAATTCTCTTAAAATCGCGTTTAAATCATCTAACGCATTAAAATCACTTTTAGGTAACAACAAGAATAAAATAAAAGTAGAATACAAGTCTGGTATCTATGAGTAGAGGGACATAGCCGATTCTAGCACCTCTTCATGTTGAACCTCCTTATTGCCCTTGACCTTGCATGTGGCACAGCCCAAGGGCAATGAGGAGGTTCTACATGAGGAGGTGCTAGAATCGGCTATGTCAAGGTCAAGGTCAATGTCATATCAAGGTCATATCAAGGTCATAACAAGGTCATATGTGGCACAGCTTAAGGACAATGAGTTTGTAAAGAAAATTTTCCATTAACTTTCAAACAATTCTAAAACCTCCTCATTGACTTTGATCGCCAATAAATATTGTTGAAAATAATATAGAAGCTTAGTATACTGAAACCAGCGATTAAAACAAAATGTCCCCACACCTAGAATTGATATTAGAAGCAGTCAAGTTTGTTTATGAAAATTATGGTCATCTATCTGGTATTAAAACAAATCTAATAGAGTATATTCCATTAGATTTATTTAAAACGAAAGTAGCCCCAGAATGGATAGAGGAGTTCTGGCATTTAATTTCACCTGACAAACAAATTGAACTAGAAGAATATCGACCGTGTTTTAGACACTATAATACCGGTGAAGAACAAATTGACGGTCCAGCCCCTTCAAAGAGAAATTGCTCAGTTTGTAAAAAGAGTATTACCCAACAATTTAGAAAATTTAGAATACCAAAAAAGAAAAAACTAAAACATTAAATATGATTTAAATAATATATTTTAAATAAGGTGAACCTGTGGCACAGCTCAAGGGCAATGAGGAGGTTCTACATGAGGAGGTGCTAGAATCAAAGCGCAGGTTTACCGATGAGAGGTTTATAAAGACGCAGTTGGTGTTTGCCAGCGGCAGTTCATAGGGGCTACTATATAAATCCAGCGATGTTAAGAAGTCAGTATATATAATGGGAACGGTGAAGCGTAAGTGTGGCTGTGATCGTTTAGATAGTTTAGAAGAAGGTGAATTAAGAATTGTGAGTGCTAACGAAGAACATTTTAATAAGGTAATGGAGAAAAAAGTGCTCGATCCTATGATAGAAAATTTTTTTGCGGAAGTGGGAAAAATGGATAATTTTTGGAAAGAATTTGACAGATGTTCTGAAAAATTACTTTTCGAATCTTCATGGAATTTACCTCTAGTAGCAGAGAGCATATATTTTTTAAATAAAAGTCATTCAAAGTGGGTATGTGTTGGTTTATTACCAGATAATTTTTTCAAACCGATAGTGAAGATTGTTGGTCTGAGAAAGCAATGCATATTTTTTAATTCTGAAGAATGGGCAGAATTTATGATGCAGAGCGCGAAATTGAAGAAGTATTTCGATTATTGTGGTGGAAAGTTTCCAAGTATGCGCATATCGAATTTAGAACTTTCTAGCGAATGTTTTGATGGGGAGAACAGAATATTAAAAATTGACAAAGACGGAGATTTGTTGTATTTATCAATTGAAGGTTTGTTAGAATTGTGGCGTGTGAGAAAGGTGCTGGAATCCCGGTTGGAATCGTTAAGAAACTTAAAGTATGATGAATTTTATAAGGATGTTATTCAATATCTATCTGTAAGTGGAGGGGATCTGAATATGGAAATAGAGAAAGTTTTGCAGGGATCAACTCTAGAATGTGTGTGTATAACAAAAGAGATGTTGGTAAATCATCTTCAAAAAGTTTATCAGGATATTGATCTAATAAGAAGAAATCGTAATTGAAATTATATGTACATATAAAAATTAATAATAATAAATTATGTTATGAATACAGTCTTTTATTTTATATTATGAGTAGAAATTAAGGAACTAAGTATATTGAATTATTTAAAGTGTAGAGGTTGTTGTATGATAGTTATAATTGCAAATTAAGAGAAAAGAGAGTGTGTATAAATATAAAAATCGAGAGCGTTTTGTGTTAAAGTGTGAACCATCGCTTATGATAGATACATTAAAACGTTTGCATATAAAAGATGGGGAATTTGGTTAAACGGCGTAGTTTAAATCGAAAAGGCAGAAGGAAAGGTGGTGGCCTATTGAATACAATAATAAATAAGCTTCCAGTAGAACTACATATACCAGGGTATAGATTTTGTGGACCAGGAACGAAATTAAAAGAGCGATTGGAGAGAGGTGATAAAGGCGTGAATGATTTAGATGAGGCTTGCAAAGAGCACGATATAGCTTATTCAAAATCTGGTGATTTATCAGAGCGACATATAGCGGATAAAAAATTGTATAACATTGCTATTAAACGATTAAAGAGTGCAGACGCTCGAGTTGGAGAAAAATTATCTTCTGTTATAGTTGCTGGTGCTATGAAAGGTAAAACAAAATTAGGTATGGGTGTGAGGAGACGGGTTCGAAAAGGAGTGACTCGACACAGTAAACCAGTTAATAGACAAAGAAGTAGAAACATGAAACGGAATTTTGTGGGTGGTTCTATATCATTTATGCAGGCAATGAGAATTGCACGCAATGCAATAAAACGGGCGGGCAGTAGAAAAGGAATGTTAGAAAATGCAAAACTGGCATATCGGAGTTTGAGGAAGTCTGGAAAGAAAATTTTATTACCTCGTTCGACAATTATTCCAATACCAAAGAAGGGTGGCTTTTTACCATTAATTCCGTTATTTGCAGCTTTGGGTGCCCTGGGATCGCTAGGTGGAGGTGCTGCAGCAATTGCGAATGCAGTTAATTCATCTAAAGCTGCAAGAGATCGATTAGAAGAAACTAAACGCCACAATACTGCTATGGAGTCAAAAGCTGGTAGCGGCTTATATGTGAAACCATATAAGTCGGGGTGTGGAATATCAATTGGGAGTGGGTTATATATTAAACCATACAAATCTGGTTGTGGTGTATATTTACCCAGTGGAAATGTTTCAAAAAACGGTTAAGCAAATTACCCCGAAGACCTCTAACTGAAGTCGATTTATGGAAATATGTTGGAGGATGGAAAATAAGAAATTTTCGGGGTATATTTAGTTGAGATGTCCTACCAGCAATCATACGCAAAAGAGAAAAGGGAATAGTTAATTTGGACGATAATGTTGGAGAAGGTACTCATTGGGTAGCTTATATGAAGCATGATGATATAATAAAGTATTTCGATAGTTATGGTGATTTAAGACCTCCGACTGAGGTCGAAAACTATTTATTATCGAATGCGGGTGGCGTTATACGATATAACTATAAGAGATATCAAGACTTGAATACTGTGAATTGTGGACATTTGTGTTTATTCTTTTTGAAAGGATTCATTAGTTGAGAACGAGTTTCTTTTAGTAAATAATTTAATATTGTTGTATGTATATAAAATGGAACGTGATGGTGATGGAGGTGCGGATAATTTGGCTTTTGTTTTATCAGGAGAAGGACCACAGTTGACATGTGTATTGAATCCGCCTGTATATTTAAATGGTGAATTTGAAATGTGTATGTTGAGTTTGCAAACTTATAATTCTATTTCTAATGTTACATCGGAGAATAATGTATTTCGATATTATGCTATAGCCCCGGGTAAGCCTGGGAATTGGGAGAATATATTAGTTCCACAGGGTACTTATGACGTAGCAGATTTAGAGAAGTATATTGAAGAACAAGTGCGTCTCGGTACAGATGATAAGAATTTTTTTAATTTAAGCGCAAATAATAATACCTTGAAAGCAACTATTAAGTCTTCAGTGGATATCGATTTTACTGCAGAAAATTCAATTGGTTCTCTACTAGGCTTTGGAAAAGTTAAAATACAAGGAAATATTCCGAGGACCAGTGATGAGGTGGTTGATATTAATAAAATGAGTGCCATCGATATTATGTGTAATGTAGTTGCTGGTTCATATATTAACGGGGAGTTGTCGCATGTTTTATATCATTTTCATCCGAATGTTCCACCAGGGTTTAAGATAATAGAAGTTCCGCAAGAGAACATTTATATGCCCGTGAATGTGAACATGTTAACGAATATTATAATTCGAGCCGTCGATCAGAACGGACGATTAATTGATTTGAGAGGTGAAGAGTTAACAGTTTATTTACGATTAAGAAGAAAACAGTGACTACTACAAACAAATTTTAAGCAACATGAGAAGTAATACTAACAATAAATTTTGGAAGCAAGTTCGACGATCTACAGGAAAGTCATCAAATAAATTGAGGAGCGGGATGGGGCGAATAGTGAAATATGGTGGTTTATCAGGTGAAAATAGAAAATTTTTGAAAAATTTGGGTTACAGAGTTTTGGTATAAATACGGAGGAGTATAAAAATAGTATTTATAGAAAAAAGATGAGGATATTTTGTCAGTGTAAGAATAATTTGTGTTGCGAGAAGTTGATTGTCACTGTGAGGTAGAATTATTTTAATTATGGAAGTGTTAGATGTTTTGAGAAAAGTTCGTGTGGATAATTCAATTATCGAATTGGAATACCACAATCATGCACCATTTGGCTCACCAAAATATGGGAATAATGATGAAATACGAATTGTGGTTCCAGAAATAGATAAATATACTCTACCATCCGAATCGGAATTATTAATAGAAGGGAAATTACGATTAGCTAGTGATGTTAGTAAAGCAAGTGCTACAGCATCTCTGATTCATAATGCCGGAGCTTTTATGTTTAGTAATATCAGATATGTAATGAGTGGATCGGAGGTAGATGAAGTTAGAAATGTGGGTATAACATCAACTATGAAGGGATATTTTTCTTATAGTCCGAGCTATATAAATAAATTAGAAAATTGCGGTTGGGAATTTACTACAGGGAAGGCTCCAGTTTTAGATGTTAGAGGAAATTTTAGTATTTGTATTCCACTTAAAATGTTAATAGGTTTTGCAGAAGACGTAAAGCAGATTATTATGCATATGCCGCAAGAATTAATATTGAAGAGATGTGCTGATGATAGCGATGCGATAATGAACACTGTTGCCGATGAAGAAATGAAATTAATTATTGATAGTATAATATGGCGAGTACCCCATGTTAAAGTGGGTATGGCTCAAGATTTATCCCTGACAAAATTAACAACGAAAAATACTCAGATGGAAATGTTTTTTAGAGGTTGGGAAATTCACGAAAATCCGGGAATTCCTGAGACAACTAAACATAGTTGGGCAATCAAAACTGCCCCACAATTAGAAACACCGAGGTATATAATTTTGGGTTTTCAAAGTGGAAAAAAGGAAGTCTGTCTCAAAATATGAGCAAATTTGATGCAATAAATTTAACGGACGTGATGGCTTATTTGAATGGGAAGAGATACCCATACGAAAATGTTCGTGTTGATTTTGACGAGAATCGCGTAGCTGTTTTATATAATATGTACGCTAGATTTCAACAGAGCTACTATGGTTACGATCATAGCGAACCGCTTATGAAACTGAATCAGTTTAAATTGTGTCCGCTAATAGGTATCGATTGTTCACATCAAGAAGATGCGGTACATAAAAGTCGCGTAGAGGTTAGAATTGAGTTTACAACGAAGGCTAATGTGCCAAAGGATACCATTCTATACTGTTTGATCATGCATAATAAATTATATCAGTATTCACCATTTAATAAAGTGGTTCAACGAAAATATTAGCGGCACAATAGATACCGTAATAGGGGTAGGATGTTGTTGTTAAATGAGATGCGGACTGAGGTGATGTAGTTTGTGTAGTTGGTTAGTTAATCGTTACATGATGACTGCAAGACGTGGCAAAAAGTCTATTGTTATCGATTTTCAATGGTATCGTTCTGAAATACATAGGGTAATGCCGAAGGAGTTGGCTACATGTGACAATAATTTCAAAAAGAGTCATTTTGTTTTCAAACCTGTGCTAAGTTTTAATGCTTTGACAGATGAGGATAAACGTGTCGCGAGATATGCTTACAGCTGTCATCACGGGTTAAGGTGGGAAGAAGGATATATATGTGCGACAGAGTTTGAAGGAATTATTAAACGATTGTGTGCCGACGTGAACGTGGTGTACGTTAAAGGAAGGGAGAAGCTAGAATTTTTGAAGAGTATTTTGAAGAATAAACGAATAGTAGATTTAATTGATGCCGATAAAATAAGAAAAGAAGAACCTAGTTGCAGTTTTCACGTTGGCGATTCCGTTGTTTGTGCACTAACTAATGTGGAACGATTGCATAAGTATTTAATGTACCACAGTTTAGAGAGAAAAAAATTTTAATCGATATCGGTAAATATTTACAAATAGTGTAGTCAGAATGGGCAGTATTTGGACTAGAATTGTACGGAATGGTGTCGAGAGGGTCGGAAATGTTATACATCAATATGAAGCAGAAGGATCATTAGTTGGTATAAATGCTTGGAATTTAATGTTCATTCCAAAATCATTTTTAATTTCAAAAGTGAGGTGTATTGATTTGGAGATGGTCTGGCATCGGTTACCGAAATATTATCAATTGGATGAAGATTTAATAAAATGCAGGCCATGTATGGAACATCAGTTGTACGAGGGTGATGTCGTGGAGGGTTGTATTAGGAGACGAGATTGCAGATTATGTAAATGTATAATTAAGTAAAAATATTAATATGATGTCGATTATTGATGTAATATATTAAAGAATGAAATAAACATAAAATTAAAGAAAATGTTGTTTTTATTTTTTTACATTATTTATACGCCTCTATCTGCTATCAAGCTATTAAAATTAGTTATTTACAAAAATAAGTTTTCAAGAATTTTTTCATATTTACAAAATTAAGTAAGGTTACTCACCTAAGTGTTCATGAACTTTACTATACATTACTTACACGCGTCTGTGTGCTATAACGCTATTAAAACAAGTTGTTTACAAAATTAATTCCAAGAAAATTATTTTTATATGGTAATTTTTTTTTATTGCATTTTTGGATCGCTCGCGAAAATGGTGGGGGGAGTGGACCTATGGTTGAAAAAAGGGGAGGGGGAGGGGAAGGGGCGAAGGAGGGGTGGGGGAGGGGGAGGGGTGGGGGGGAAACATAGCTCAAATCCGAGTAGGTTCCGAGATAATCGACTTTTTTTGTTTTTTTGTGTTTTTCGGTTAGTAAAGAAAAAACAAAAATTGGAGGGGAAATTACCCCCCCTCCAAAAAAAATGGGTTAAGAGAATCAAAATTGAGTACAACAAATAAAGAAAAATATAGAGAACAAAATGGAATGCGGAGGGGTAAGATCGGAACATTAGAATAACAAAAAATGTTACCTTTTCCAAAAAAAAAAATTTCTGTTGTTTTTTCACATTTTCACATCTACCACATCTAAAAAATGGCAACTAAATTTAAAATCCTTCACAAATTGTGTAAACAACTTATTAACAGTACTATTACACTTAAATAA
Organism: Melolontha melolontha; assembly: GCA_935421215.2. NCBI lineage: Eukaryota > Metazoa > Arthropoda > Insecta > Coleoptera > Scarabaeidae > Melolontha > Melolontha melolontha. Next base: position 41,243,856 of record OW285243.1, read on the forward strand.
AACACCTTATTACATTTCATGTGCACTGTACAAATTCTCAACAGTAACTAATTTAAAAATGTTATTAGCAGACAGACATAAATAATAAAAAACCGTAACCTTCACAAATTGTGTAAGCAACTTATTAATAGCAGACAGACGTATAAAAAACCTTTGACCTTTCATTTATTCTGTAAACAATTAAATTTTCCATATTACGTGACAGACGTATAAAAAACTGTTGTTTCAAGAACGTGACGTTTCTAACATAGGTATTTTAAATTGCGTAAGCAACTTATTAATAGCAGACAGACGTATAAAAAACCTTTAACCTTTCATTTATTCTGTAAACAATTAAATTTTCCATATTAGGTGACAGACGTATAAAAAATTGTTTTTTCAAGAACGTGACGTATTCTAACATTGGTATTTTTGATATATATACAGCCTGTATTCATCCTAAAAATCATTCAAATAGTCAACATAATGGTAAGTACAATAAAATAATGTTTCTTTTAATACAGTAAATAATAAAAATAAATTAAAATATATATTTCTTTTTATTTTTAAATATTATTAATACACGTATTTGTATTTTATTCTAAAATAATGTATACAGTTCAAATTAAATGCTTACATCCACTAGATTCTTGCGTTTACTATTTTATAATAATATGACAGTGCACACAAATTCAAACTTTTGTCTATTGTTAATATATTATTGGTAATATCACTATTATGTAAAAAGAACACCAAAATTTAAAATAAATTAAAAATAAAATAAAAAAACATTAATTCTTGCGTTTACTCTTTTATAATAATGACAGTGCACACAAATTCAAACTTTTGTCTATTGTTAATATATTATTGATAATATCACTATTATGTAAAAAGAACACCAAAATTTAAAATAAATTAAAAATAAAATAAAAAACATTAACCTTCACAAATTGTGTAAAAAACTTATTTTCCATAATAGCAGACATACGTATAAAACATTGTTATTCTTAAAGCGTGACGTGTTTTGACCTAGAGATTTTAATATATATACTTCCTTTATTCATCTTATAATCATTCACATCGTATCTCTTGCAGTATAATGGTGAGTATACTTACATTCTATTTCTTGTATATGCTTTTTACTTATTATTATCCAATATATTCCTGTATTTATTCTTTTATCATAATATAACTGCACACAAATTCAATCATTTGCCTATTATTAATGTCAAAAGAACATTAAAATTACAGCTACAATTGACTTTGAGTTTTGTATTATGTTCCGATTATACGGAACGATGTATGGTTAATACATTAAGCACTGAAATAATTTTCTGGGTGTGAGTAATTATTTATTGCAGTGAGAAAATAATTTAAATAGTTTTTGTAATTGCATAGAGAATATAATTTAAATTTAAAAATTCTTCACATTCATTTGTCATAGTTAATTATCTTTTTTATTTTAGACTAATAACGATGATTTGTACAATTATTTAGAAAATGTTGAAAATGTTGTAAATGTTGAAAATGTAGACTTCGAATGGATGTTGTCACAGGAAAGACGACTGGGTGAATCATCCCTTCAGACAGACGTTAGACGACAATCGGAGTCAGTTGAATTACCTTCTGCAGTTCCATCTACTTCTGCGGTACGACCCCTACCGCATACTGTTGAAGTAGGTGTTGCGGCAGAAGTTAATCCACCTGCTTTCGTGTCACAATTAACTACCGTTCCACCTTTGCAACCTCCTCCTTATTTGTCGAAGGACGAGTACTATAAATTGGATAGGGTACAACGACGCGAACTGACTGCCCAACGACGTATGTACAGACACTCTACAATCTCTACCACAGGACAAGAACACACTACGAGGACCAAAATACGACGAGGGCAAAATACAAAGAACTATATACCTTTACCCTATACAACTTGTAGTCCTAGTGTTCGAGCGGTTCGAGCGCCGAATCTGCGAACACTGCTCACGGACGATACAGTAGGAAGAAGGCAAAGGTGTGATGATGTAAATGTGACACGAGGGGTGCCAAGAATACCACAGATTGTGGAGACGATTAATCTAACCACAGAATCTGTAGTAATCTTGTCTCAGTCTCAGACTACTCATTTTTCAGCGTCCCAACCTCAAATGAATGATTCCGGCTCTTTTACTGAACCACCTGCAATTCCTCAAGCAGCTCCAGAAATAACTGATCTTCCTCAGTCCCCCACACCTTCTCCCAACGCAAATATTCCTGAACACTTTTCTTCCAATGCTTCTCCAGTTCCTCCTTCAAATGAATCTCCAGCTCCACCTTCCAATGCTTCTGGGTCGTTGTTTGCCTCACAATTCCACTGTGGGCAACAACAACCATCCGAACTCGCAACTTTCTCTGCGGATTGTAAACAGTTTTCTAACACATGTGTTAGATATTTGGCGGGCAATTCGTTAGCGGATAGTTTCCTTCAGCAGGTGATCTCGCTAAAGGGGCAGGCTAACGGTTATTCGTTAGAGCAAGACAAGGTTCTTCATTTCCTAACTAATGTCGTCAGTCCATCCGATGACTCATATGTAACCCGCCAAAGGGAAAGGAAGGATCTGCTGAATCGACTTGGAAGCTTGATTGAAGACATGATTGATTATCAAAAATCATTTCCACCACAATGATTTGTATTTTCGATAATTAATTGTTTCATTGGTCAAGTTTCATGAGCGAGACTACACTGATACGATACGAACCATCGGACAACCTATTTTCAACATTTTCAACATTTTCAACCATCTAATACATTAACTTGTCATCACATTCGATTGTAAACAATTCTGCATCGACCTGGTTAACACCCACATTGCACGATACTAATGTACTAGTTCCTACAAAATTATCCAGACAAGGTAGGGGCTGCAAAATTACACCTATAACTGTTTTGCAATAGTTTACATGATATGTAATAACTTTAATGCTTTACTTATTACAGGAACTTGAAATAACGATTAAAAGGACATATTATCCGCTTACGATAACTATATCAGCACCGCTAGACCCCCTGTTGGACGTGGACATCGGCGATTCCCCGGACCCGCCACCGAGGTACGAGGAGCGTCTAATGACTCCTCCGCAGGCGGTACCGCCGAGGAGAACCCTGCAGCAACGGTTCGCCGAATCGTTCCAGCGGGCTTCAGGCATCCCAGCGTCCCCAGCGTCCCCCGATCTGGACAATTGATCGGGGGCGTCGGCACGGCCGGTCGGGGGTCGGGGGTCTGCGGTTAGGAAGACGCCGCCACCTTCCAAAAATAAAAAATAGTGGCGGCACAAAAAAATAAAAAAAATTAATAAAATAAAATAAAATAATAATATTCTTTGTTTTATTTCTAATATTAAGATAATCCTAAACAGATAATATAACGCACACGGAGAAATAATAATTCAGTCGTTATTGTGAAGTCAAATCGATTATGTCGGTCGAATCGAGTGGAGTTGAACCAAATATTGTACAATTGGAATCCCTACAAGTGCACAACTATGATTCCACATTAATTACGAAGAGTTTTATACGACACAGTAGCCTCTTCAGTGGCTCATCTAAGCGAGGATTAATTGTGGGACCTTCTGGGTGTGGCAAAACAAATGCCCTTTTAACCCTATTACTTCATCCTAACGGGTTTCGCTTCAAAAGTATTTACATCTGCTGTAGATCTCTTCATCAGCAAAAGTATGAATACTTAAGAAATATATTGAAAAATGTTCCTGAAATTGGTTACCACGAGTATACTGATGTTAATCACATGCCTACTCCTAACCAAATGGCGGATTATTATGTCGTTATCTTTGATGATATACCACCTGCCGACTTGAATATCGTAAAAGATTTTTTCTCTTATGGTAGACACCGAAATTTAGATTGTTTTTATTTAATGCAAACATACAGTGCGGTCCCAAAGCAACTTATCAGAGATAATACCAATTTGTTAATACTATTTCGACAAGACGGTACAAATTTGAAACATATCTATAATGATCACATTCATGATTTAAGCTATGAACAATTTCTATACATCTGTAGAATGTGTTGGAAGAAATCGTTTGGTATGCTGTTTATTGATAATGATTCTGTATTTAATAATGGAAGATATCGTTTAGGTTTTGATACTTACATACACCTATAAACAGATTAATGAGGCTGAGAAGAGTTGACATATTTCTTCCCATCGTATACAATTTGATGTGCTTTAAGTTTATAAGTTTTAATTAAGAGGAGTTTGTAACGTACATTAGGGTTTAAAACATGTATTACTGGAATATTTATATCAGTCTACAGGTATTCGTTATAGAGTGTACATGGAAAATAAAATCATAAGAGATTTAATACAAGCTCGCGAAGCTCTTAAACAAAAGTTAAGAACATTACGGACTGACATTGCACAATCTCAGAGAGAAACAAATATTCTATATGCGCCCATAGCAAAACCGCTACTTGAAATCGCTAGCAAATTAGCTCCCAGTAATTTAACTCGAGGACGAACTGATTCTGCGGACGCTTCTAAAGAAGTAGAAGAATCTTGGTCAGACATCATATCAGAAAAATCTTATGTGGCAATACCAGGAACGTCAATTTTACGACAACAAAGTACACCGCGTAAACGACAGCAACGACACGTGTCATGGTTCAGCCCATCCACTCATTCTTCTCCGACAAAACAACGAAGTGTGTATCTCGCCGGAACACCTCCACGAGAAACCAGTCTTACAAATTCATCAGATTTGAAAAAAAAGATTCGAATGTCTGAGACATTCAGCCAGCCCACATTTCTAGAAGATGAATATATCGGGGAACAATTGCCAGAGACTCCAAAGGGTGGTGATGAAGAGGAGGAACGAAGTGATGAATTAGATTCTAGTGAAAGCCTTGAGTTGGATAAGTCAAGGGCTCACGCTCTATCGCTTTTGAAAACGCGTCCATCAAAGTCAATAATTACTAATAAGTCGTTAAATAAGACTCTGTTAGAAACGGATGTAGTTAAGGCAGCCCTAAAAGATCATGACCCCGCTATACGGCCTTATCTTATGGGGTTGATGACGGATGAGAAAGAAGAATTCGATGAGAAGTATGGTGTACGCGAAGTTGATGGTGACCTGATGATTGGAAACGCAAATATTAGGTTTGATGGACCCAACATTATAATCGGTGAATTTACTTATAGGGCTACTAAGGGATTACTAGAGCTACTGTTTATGAAGAGACCGGGAAAGTTTCAATATGCTGACGCTAAGAATTATAAATTCATTTTAAATGATACTCACGCCGCTAGAGTTGATTACGATCCGGCTCGGAAATATGCAGCAAGTAAATATTATAAATATACGACAATTATTAAACCTATTGTTCAAGGTAAAAAACCAGAAGTTTGGTGGACCCGCACTTGGAAAACAGGATTGGGTTTATCAAAAAAATTACCGTTGCGAAAGATCGTTGTTCCTAAGAGTATTGTGGAATATAAGTATTGGGATGATGTAAATGAATTGTGCGACAGATTGAAGTTACTGATGGCGTCCAAGGATGCCGGACATACTGGTCATGATAACGAAATCACTGCAATAATTGAGGAATTGCAGGAATCAAAAATAATTAAATAGGTTGAGCAGCATAGTTATAAAGCAGTTAGTATATCGACACCGATAGAGTATTACGATGACAATAGATAAATTTGGAAGACACATACATAAACATATCGTCAGAAGACATTTAGCGGAAGAAGATGCAGTAGCAAATTTTTTAAGACACCCTAAATTCAAGAAGGAATTGGAAAAGCTTACTCGTATATTATATGTTCCTCCTCCAAAAAGGGAACCTTCAAAATATGTTTTTCAACTGCAGAGTAATGGACGTATTGGGCAGGACGCATATTACTTTATAACTCCTGCGCGTCGAAAGCAAACGCAGTTATATAGGAATAAACTATACAGTGGAAAGATTGTTGCAGTTAAGTATTCCGACGATGAATTAGTGAGACTATCCGTTAACGCTCACAGCATCGTTCTCATCCATCCTGCAGTATCAATAGACATCAACGCGGAATTGCGATTGAAGTACATTGGTCCATATCCTGTACCGAAAGAAACAGAGCCAGTGTTTGCAGAAGTAGTCGTCGAAGGAAATGTCATCACTTAAAAGGGATGTCGTTAATGAACTACACGCACCTGCGCGACGAAATTTTAGACGACGGAGAGTCATAATAAAAGGACTACGAGACTTATTCCAGATCGATCTGGTTGAAATGATACCTTATGCTCGAGAAAACGATAATTTCAAATATCTTTTCGTATGCATAAATACATTTTCAAAGTTTGCGTGGGTGATTCCAATAAAAAATAAAACAGCAGCAGAAGTGTCAGCGGCTATGGAATCCATACTCTCCTCAGGAAAGAAAAACATTCCAAGGAATATTCAGAGCGATCAAGGGAAAGAATTTTTTAACAGGCAGTTTAAGAAGATCATGGATAAGTATAACATCAATCACTACACCACTTACTCCAATTTAAAAAGTTCTATTGTTGAGCGTTTTAATAGAACGATTAAAAATAAAATGTGGAAGGAGTTCAGCTTCAACGGTAACTACCGGTGGGTTGGTATGTTGCAACAGTTGGTCAACATTTACAACAATACAGTTCACAGAACAACGGGATACAAACCTGTCGCAGTAAACCAAAGGAATGCAAAAGCAATTCAAAAATCGGTGTACAGTCACATAAAAATTGGTGACCCTAGAATTGGTAAATTTGAAGTGGGAGATCATGTGCGTATCAGTAAGCATAGACACGTTTTTTCTAAAATGTATACTCCGAACTGGACCAATGAAGTATTCACGATAAGCAAAGTCCAGAATACATATCCGAGAACGTATATATTGCAAGATTCTCAAAAGCAGAATGTTCTCGGAGGTTTTTATGAAGAAGAATTAAAAAAGGTTCGACATCCAGATGTTTATCTGGTTGAGAAAGTTATACGTCGAAAAAAGAATCAAGTCCTTGTCAAATGGTTGGGTATGCCTGCATCACACAACTCCTGGATATCTAAGGATAATGTATTGTAGAACGTAATTTTCGAATGAAATTAGGGAAATAATAAAAAAATAAATAAATTATAGTGTTTTATTTTACAAGAAGTAGTAATACAGTTCAGAGTACACATGAAACAGTTATGAGAGCTAATTACAAAAAAAATAAATACAGTATTATATTTCTTATAAGTTATGATACAGTTCATAGTATGCATGTTATGAGGTAGAACAGTTTAAGAAGCATACATATGAGAGAGCTAATTAGAAAAATAAATCAAATACAGTGTTTTATTTTACATAAGTAATAAGTTCAAAGTACACATAATGGAAAAAGTATAGATAGGAAAGCAAATTAGGAGCTAAAGTCAATTGTAGGTTGGTAATCCATCAATTCGGTAATCAATTTCTGCAAATTTGCTTCACGTTCTAATTCTTCTATTCTATAATGTCCCCACGCTAAGGTGGAAGCTCTATCTGGGAGAATATATCGCTTATCATCTTTTGATGTGAGCGCTACTTTATTTCGCAATTCGGTGTAAATCGTGTGAAAATCCGATCGAAATACGTACATCTTCCGCATAAGAGTTTCATTTTCTTCAACTACACTTCTATAATCTGCAACGGACAATTTCTTATCAATAACATATTTTTTGACTCCTTTCGCCGTCTTCACCGTTTTATTTTGGACTTTCAAGCAATAAGCTTTGGCCCCTGTACCATAGAAGCATTCAATAATACCTCCGCCGTATTCATCCTTCATTTTACCGAGCCTAGGTGAACTGCGTGGTATTCCGAATAAGTTCCCTTCAGTAAAAGTTGAAGTATCAAACATATCTAAATTATTTTTTATGTCATTATATACATTATAATTTCGTACACTTATAATTAGAGAATCTGTGTCTGTGTAGAGCAGTGTAATGTCCGAATCATACAAAGGCTTAAGAAAGGTATAGAAAAAGTGATACATTATCTTTTTAGCTATTTCCAGGATTGTGAATCCTACGTACACAGGCTTTACATAATCTACTCGAACTTGAGCCAATTCGATAGCTGTTAACGTGTTGCAAAATACTTTACTGGATTTAAAGTTTGGCTTTGCAATATATGCCTCCGCACCCAATCTGTTTCTAATTGTTTCCCAATGGGAAACCAATTTAATATTAACGTGATTTTCAACATTTTCCATAGTTTTTCCAAATATGCTATTCACCATTAACTTGTAAAATTCTTTATAGAATGCATTATTCGATTCACTTCGTTTCTTTGTATTAAAATCAATATATCCCTTTAACCAATTACTTTGTTTAAACTTAATTCCGCGTCGAATTCCACTTAGTTTCAAACCATTATTCAAACATTGTTTCAAAGTCGTATAGTGAATAATATAATTTGTTTTATTTGAAAGATTTGGAATCAATTTAGGATGTTTAGAATTAGGTGGTATAACGTGTTCCGGACAGAAGGGATAATCATTGTGGAGGTCGTGAAGAGCTGTTGGATATTCTAAATCAACTTCGAAAACGTACCCTCTATCCCCATCGTCTTCCAAAGTTTGAACATCCAGCATCATTAACTCCTCATTCGTTAACCATTCAAATTCACCGCTTGGTAATTTGGACGTCATAGCATAACCATACAAATTCGTCGCATCGAGGTATAATATATATTTCTTAGGTTCTGATGGATCAAATTGTGATAAGTATTCGTTATTTGCCACCTCTATTCTTTTAGAACACATACTGACACCTCCACGTATGCCCTGTTTGAAAAAATGAAACATATCCGCATCTGTTAATAATTCTAAATTTACGTCTGTCATTCGTAGCATCGCTTCCCAGCTAAGACCTGGTGCCGTAAAATAGTGTGCTGGATCTAACTTGTAATTGTCCATACAAATATTTCGAAAATTTTCGAAAACATCTGCAAGTAGCAAAACATCAGATCGTAGATATATATCACTATATTCCCCCAGAGATTGACATTCGAATAAATCCCACACTCGAACGGCTCTACTATAATCCTCATCACTAATTTCGCTATCAGATAATATATCATAAAATTTATCTTTACTGGGCAAATCTGTCACAGATAGACTTTCAAATGATGTGACATAGTTGTATGGAAAGACGCCCTTTCGTCGTAATAAATTAAATTTTTCACCCATATAATATCTTGACACTTCTCTACACTGAGAATCCTCTAAATAAGATGATAATTTATCTAAAGAAGAACTCATAAATCGAAATGAATCTAAAAATCTCAATTTATGGAAGACTTTCCTCTTCTTACCATTACAGTCAATTCTATCACCAACATATACTTTCTTAGAAAATGATATATACTTTTCTTTATTTTGGGCAATAACATCTATTTCTTCCTTATCCAATGCTAAGGATTTTACAAATAAATGTGTATCGTAATTCGATAAATTGTGCATTATGATTGGAGTATAGCGAGGTTCTTTGTAATTTATATTACATATCATATGTGCTGCACCTCGATATAATCCAGTCATGTGATCATGGTCGCATACTTTATCATTCACATCTAGTGCTTTTTCACAAATATGACAACTTCTCGCTTGCTCATAATTATAACACTCTTCTTCAGTTAAGGGTTTCATTTCCACAATTTTACTCAAATAGTTTTTATATAATAATTTTACATCACTTTCCAACTCTGTCATGAACATTTTAGGTGTATTTTGTCCACGGTATGTGCGCAGTTTACACAAATTTTCATCGAACGAACATTTTATATAGTAAGCGAAAGAATGTGGTTGATGTTCGAAACATTTCACACTATAAGGTTTTACATGATCCGGTTCTACCATATCAATAGGTTTTAATATTGCCTCAAAATCAGCATACACAACAAAAGGAACTCTTAACTGCTTTTCAAATTTTTCAAATTTTAATATATTTTCCGGAACTTCTTCGCCATATTTGTTCGTCTTCAGATTCATAGTTGGAAACACCGCCTTCACCTGCTTACAATCTTCATGTTCATGTCTTTGTAATTTTTCTAACGATGTAAAAAAAGTTAGACATCCTTCACAAATATATTTTTGGTGTCCACGCTGTGATTTTTGAGCCGAAACAAGTCGAGACAAGTTCTTAATCCAACAATAGTGTAAATTCCCTTCTTTCGCAGAAATAAGTAATAAATTAATATGAGTCATTTTCCTTTGTTTCGTAAAATATAAAGGTCCCACTATATCATGCACCGTCACAGCACCATCGAAATACTCCTCGATACCATATACGTTTACAGATATATTATTCTTTTCTTCAAACTTAACAATGTCTTTTAAATGGACAGGGAAATCTAAACCAGTAAAATCTGCCACGGTATCATAATGGGGATAGGAAGAAGGTCTTTGGGGAAGTCCACCTGGCACTCTTAACGCTGAAATAATCGCCCAAGCGAAACATGCATTGTCAACATTTTGAATATTTATAATGGCCTTCTTCTTCTTTATTGATGGTGGTAAGTCCACATAACTTGATCCTCTCATAGGATTGTATTTATTTATGTTCACTTCCAAATGTATAATATTGCTCAAAGTCCAACCTGAAATATAATCAGAGAGACGTAAATCACTATAATAATATAAGTTTATACAATTTTACCTGAATTACGCTCCTGGAATTCGCTCATTCTATTCTTAATTTCATCAATATACTCATTGTACAAGCTATATAATTCACTTCCTTGCGTTATGATCTTGTTCATAGTATTAAATGATTTGATTTCCACATTATCTTTTGTCAGCAAATAATACATACCATATAATTCAAAATTTATTTTAATCGAATTATGTACATGTACGACACTCTCTATTAATGTCAACACCTTTTCTCTGATGTTATTTGAAAATTCTTCAATATCAACATATATTTGAGACGAATCAGATATTTGATAACTTACTATTCTTCCTGCGAATGTGGATACACTTCTTCTTACACCATCGTCAACTATTACAAACGCTTTATTTCGATGCGTGGCACTACGAATATGTGCAGTATAACAATTCTTCTCCACGTATACATCACAGATTTCACATTTCCATAAGTCTGGATTGTTATCACTGATTTTTATTCTCTTGCCTTTGCAAGAACTTAACATGTGTCGATTTCTGTTATCTCCACGAGAAAATTGTTTACCACAATACTCACAATCAAACATCTTAGTTTCTTTAAATGAACACTTTGAAATGAACTGCTGCAATGAACTGTTGCTGGCATACACCAACTGTCTCTTTATAAACCTCTTATCGGTAAACCTGCGCTTTAGCACGATTTCGAGTGTGGGGACCTCCTCAAGCTTACTTTTAACTGTAGAACCAACTTCTGTACTACATCTACTATCCTCCGCAAATTTATTTATATGTACTTATAGAACCTACTGCTGCTTATTAAAAGTAAATGGAACATGTTCTGATTATATTTATTTATCAGATCTTCAACTCCATCGCTGTACTACTACTACACTACTGTATTTAACTAACACTAATAATAAAATAAATAAACACTAATAATTGGTCATCTTAATTATATTCAAAATCACTGATATTATCTAGTTCTGCTAGAAGTATCACTGTCTCTATTTCAAAAATATCGTCGAAAATTACTTCATCATCATCATCGAAAATTACTTCATCATCATCATTATTTTCTTCATTATCATTATTTTCTTCATTATCATTATTTTCTTCATTATTACTTTCTTCTTCCTCACTTTCCTCATCTTCACCAATACTTTCCAAAATGTGTTGTATTATTTCATCTTCTTCCTCTTCTGTTAACTCACTCACAGAAAAAATATATTTTCTATGTAATAGTTCCATAGTATTGTTAAGGATTACACTATTTGCGAATACGTTCTCCACGTTTCTTAAATAGCACCTTAAACTCCCTCCACTTGTCGTACCCTTCACCTTGTTGTGCCGTTGACCTTGCCGTACCCTTGACCTTGACTTTGTCGCGCCCTTGACCTTGTGATATCCTTGACATGACCTTGATATAACCTTGATATAACCTTGATATAACCTTGATATAACCTCGATATAACCTTGATATAACCTTGATATAACCTTGATATGACCTTGATATAACCTTGATATGACCTTGATATGACCTTGGCCTTGACCTTGACCTTGACCTTGACATAGCCGATTCTAGCACCTCCTCATGTAGAACCTCCTCATTGCCCTTGGGCTGTGCCACATGCAAGGTCAAGGGCAATGAGGAGGTTCAACATGAGGAGGTGCTAGAATCGGCTATGTCCCTCTACTTCTATGCAATAGATTATAACGATTGTAACCAAAAATATATCGGCCAAGCGTTTAATTTCAAGTCGTTACAAGGAACATATTTCCCATTTTGGATTCAATAGACAATGTAGCGTTATCTGACATATTTGGAACACATGCCACTCTATCCCTCCAAATAATCTTAGATTAATTAAAACGGTAAATAATTATAGAGAATTGAATAGCTATGAAAGAATTTATATAAATAGAAATAAGGGGTAAAATAATGAATTCTGACAATGGACCAATTCCCCAGTCTAGTTTGTATGTTTTATTGTGACTGTAGTAAATATTTTTACGTTTTGTGTTTCAGTTCTTTAATTTTAACACTAAGTTTAAGTAATATGTAAGGGTTTGTTTTAATGTTAGAAACTTAGTGTTATCCCACTTGCGATGTGGCGCGAAGATCATATTTTCAAGGTTGTACCCTAGCCAAGGGCGCTACGTTTAAAACTATTTATCTTTCTTAGATTGTTCTACTGAAGATGATAACTTAATTGTCGAAATACGTATTTGGAGTTTCTTGATTTATATTGTGGTTAGGGATTTTTCTTGTTTCTTTCTGTTTCAGATTTCAAACCGCAATCTCCACCAATTTGAATTTCTTGTTTACTATTGATCCAATTGCGAACAGCAACCCGAACTTCAGTTTCTGATTGTGCAAAATGTTGTCCATTCAATGCCTCGTTCAACTTTTAAAACAACCAAAAATCTGAAGGTACCAAATCTGGACTGTATGGAATGTGCGAAACAACCGTCAATTTCAGGCTCGTCATTGTATTCATCGATTCGTTGCTATAATGCAGTCTGGAGTTGTCGTGGCACAAGAAAAAAATCGTTCTTTCTGGCCCTACTCTACGGATACGATTCTTTTGGGACCGTAAAGTTCTGCAGTATCTTATTGAATTAATCGTTGATCCCTTCGGCAGATATTCTATATAAATGACTCCCTTTGCATCCAATAAAATGGTAACTATGACTTTCTGTGTTGAAAGAACTCTTTTGAATTTTCGTACACGTGAAGAATTGGGATGATTATATTTTATTGACTGCGGCTTGTTTTCGGCATAATAATGACGAACTCAAGATTTGTCCTCAACGGTGATGTTCCTGAGAAAAATCACCTTCTTCGTGTCTATACTGGTTAAGAGGTTCTGGACAAATATTTTTTCTTTATTCTCTCCTAACGCCGTTAATTGTCGCGAGACGCATCTAGCACAAATGTTTCTCTAATTCAACATCTAAACAATGAACTTGCTAGACTAATGCCTAATTGCCAAACAATATTTTTGTGCAATTCGGTGATTTTGAATCAACGCATTCACTCGTCTTTGATTTTTCTCACATGTCACTGATTCTGGTTGACCTGATCGCTTTTCGTCAAATATCTTAATTTCTTCTCTATGTTAGGGTTTGGCACGATGAACCCACTGATGAACATTCTTCATGTCCATACAATCGTTGCCATAAACAGGTTTCAAGCGCCTGTAAATTTAGATGGGCGGGTAACCTTCCAGTGTTAAAAATTTTATCACGAATCATTGCTTGGTACGCATCTCAGAATCGAACTCGTTCTTCAGCCACGGCATGCAGGAAAGTGAAACTTTGCATGCTAAAATCAGATACTCGAAATTATCGTTTGCAGGTTAGAACTTGTTTGTATCCCCACTACTCACACAATGGCGTTGTTGGAGATATTACATATTAATCCACCCTCGTATCTAAGAATGGTATCTTATGATTACTTTTAACTTTGTTTGAATTACTTTATATATTCTTTTAGATTAATTTTTATTTATCAAGTACGCTATGTTTCCTTCAAATTATACAAACATCTTTTAAATAACAGCACTGGTTACAGGTCAGGTTGCGGGAAAAAAATATTGAAAAGTAAATGAAATAATATTAATTAGGTACGTACATTATATGGAGCTTTTAGATCATTTAATTCTAACTGATTTATTAGGTGTGGTCTGTCCTCTACAGATGGCAAATATTCATAATCGTGGGGCGATAACTGGACATTTGCTACTTCTGACTCTGTAACATCATATTCTTCACTCGAAGCACCAATGGGTCTTGGTATTGGCAAGGCTTCCGAATGAGGTCCTGGACGAGTAGCAGAAAGCAGACTAGCATAACTAATATTTTTCTAATTTTTGTTAGAAAACCCGAAAATTTTCGTGCAGCAACTAGCTGATCCGTTTGTTCACACCAAGTTATAGGTCTTGCAATTGGCGTAGTGCTTACTGTTTGACTACCCCCTCAGAATAACAGCACAACATGGGTAGCAAATGCTGGAACTCAATGACTTGTCTTGATATTCAATGATTAATCCAAAATTATTAGAATATAACTTTCGTATTAAAGGTGTAATATTCCGCTTATGTTGGTGGGTTCACCACATACATAACAGAAACGGTTTAGATTATTTATACACGTACGCGACATTATGAAATAAAAAGACGTTCAGCTATCACAAACCGACTTACATTGAATTGAAAGAGCCGTGTGTAGCTTCGTATATACTCACATAGCCAGATATCTACCAATTCTTAATTTGATTGGTTCCAGAACAAAAATGATCATGGCTTAAGTGCTCTGACGTAGGAAACCGCAAAGACATGTTCAGACATGTCCACTCAATGTTTAATACAACGATATTTTTAGCAATATCTTTGTTATATAAAAGTAACTTTGAAATTTTGTAAAATTTAATCCGTTTTTTTAAAAAACTATTTCATAAAATATCTCAAAATCCTGACGTTATAGAGCAAATTTTAAATCGGATTCAGAATTAGCATGACAAAAGCCATAAACTAGACGCATTGATGTATAAAAAAAAACTAATCTGTGTTTACTATTACCTACAAGAATTTAGCATTTTTGAAAAGCGGGTTAAACGACCTTTAAAATGAGGTATCACTCAACCCCCATTTCCATTTAAATTTTTAGAAGTTATGTCCACCCCCGCTAGAGGGTTGATGTAATTTAATTGAAAACCAGCCTACAAAATATCCCCCTTAAAAATAAGTTTGACGTGTTTTTGCATATTTTTGGAATTTCTATAGGGGCCGAAATATAGAAGGTGGTACGTTTTCAAAATGACACCCTGTATAATATATTTTGACCGGAGAGATAGTAAATAATATGGTCAGTATTTACGTATTAGCCAGGAACGATACATATTAGATTTTATTAAATAACTCAAAGCAATTTAATAGAATATTGCTCCGAACACGAAATCTAAGCACATGAACCCAAAACAATACTTTCAATTGTATACACAATAAGGTGTAAATCTAACATGTAATGTTCCATTATTATTTATTACATTAATTTTAAACGTTGTTAAATTTATTACTTCCTCTCGAATACACGTAATTTAAAAAATTTAATATAAAAACAACGGAAAGAACAGAATTATATTCTTTTCCAGCGCTACTGAAATATGATAGAGGTTATGATGCATGTTTCATAAAGCAGCTGTTCTTGTAATTTTGTCCAAATTGGTACATAAATAAACAAACGTTACTGAAAGCCCCCTACGCTTTGACACTGAAACAGTGAAGGTGTCACACGTACCTCGCACATCATTCTTCAACTTCCTTCTACCTTATTCCGAAACAAAATACGTATTGTGTAAATTGTGTTTTACGATATTTAATGTCAAATTATTTCTAGCTAATATTTATTTTCAGATATATACAAGTGATTTACTATGATTAACTTAAAAGAGATTAACAAATTAGTCTGAATTTTGAAAGAACATAAAAGTAATGCAAATGATACAAATACGCATCAACACATATCAGTATCTGAACACGTGGACATACACCACATATTTAACCAGTGGTCACTTGAAGTTGCAGATACATGCGTTTCTTTCTTACAACGTCATCAGTACAGGTTAACGAAGTGACGTTCGAAAGTTCGCTTATGCCAAGTAATAACACTTTTATCCTTTCAAGTGACAAGAGATAATCTCGTGACATCTGACGGACAAAATGAGAGTCGCTGATAAAAGCGACTTCCTCTTTTTCTAATGGCTTAGCCATTCAATGCTGATTATGTTTTTTTCTTCACCTGCTTTTTAGTGTAAAGCTTTAATTTTGTAATTAAATATAAATTAAAATCACAATTTTGCATTTTTTCTTTCTTTTTGAACTACTATAATTCTGTTAATGAGTGTAAGTGTGGATTACCTCCTCGTTTCTACACCCTGCGCAACGTAGAGGTAGCTCAACCGCAAAATATCAACACACATAGAGAAACGATATTTAACGATATTGCGATAACTTTATTCCTACGATATCTAACTACAATATTAGAGGACTTTATAATGGCCAATTGGCCAGACGACTTGGTCGGTCCCTAAATATATTATTATTGGTAGTTGACGAAGAACTGGATGTCCTCTGCATGCAGGCTTCAAGAGAAGATCAACGGAGACTACCCGGAATCGAGAGATACTAATTGGTGGGAGTAAAGAGGAGTAAGGAGGGAGTAAATGACATCCATTCCACAATCCTAACGAACGACGTTGAAGCATTTGAGGTCTTGAGCATAAAACTGAGTAATACAAATATCATCTCAGTATACGAAGATCCTCTACTTGAGTGGCCACTACATGCTTTACCTGCCATGTCTCATCGTACTGTATATACAGGTGATTTTAATAGTCACCACAACTCCTAGGGATACCCAACCAGAATGCAGTAGAACTTGCTAACTGAACAGAAGAAATAAACTTAAGCATACTGTATAAAGCAAGAGACCATAAGACTTTTCGTTCTGCTCGCTGGAATACAAATATTAATCCTGATCTTACTTACTTTTGTGCCTTGCGATGTCTTCTTCCATATCCAGCATAAACCGTCACTTATCACACTAGGAACGGATATATCATATATTTGATGCACACAGGTACCGAGATGGAACTTGCAAAAAGCCAAACTGAAGTATCTTTAAGCAAAAAGTTGATCAGCGTATACAGGTCGTCCCTTCGACAATTAAAAACTTTTCTAAATTTGTGTGAGTACTGATTGATACTCCTAAAAACTTCATTTCTTGTGGTTACAGAAAATGCTAGAGTAGTCAAGTAAATAAAGAGAAATGACCAATGGAGCCAAAACTTATAGCTGAAAAACTCCGAAATACTTCAAATAATGTGTCTGTTGACAGAGCTTTTTCTGGAGAAAGAAAACAAATTGAGAATACCTATTCTAGTCTCCATCAGAATTCGCAATCGCAGTCTGCCTAAACAATCGAGCTAGCAATGATAGAACCTTGAAAAATGATCTTCCTCAGGGCTCGGTTTTGGCTCCTCTAATGTTCAACATTTACACCAATGATCTCCAAACCATTAAATCACCATCCTAAATGTCTGGGCGTCACATTAGACCGGTCTGATATTCAGGCAGAGCCTATGTAAAACTTGTGAAAAGGTCTAGATACGCAAAATATATTACATAAACTTGACAGCAATTCGTGAGGAGCCAACGGCGAAACCTTCCGAACGGCAGCTATTGCACTGGCTTATTTTTCTGCTGAATTCTGTGCTTTTCTCTGAAGTTCGGACGCCAAGCCAGTAGATAGACAGCTTAGCGATACAGTAAGGATCGTCACCGGTACTCTTAGATTCGCACCTAGTCTCTAGCTTTCCGATTATTTCTAACATTGCCCTACCAGATATCTGACGTCTCACTGCAACATAGAATGAATGGACTAATATTTTCAACAACACTTATTCTATTGTAGACGATGATTTGAAGTGCGTCTCCAGATCCCAACTGAAATCTAGGGAACCGATTTGTCTAGATAAGGAAGTTCAGCATCCAAGCAATATGAGTGAATACTGGATCGCCTCCCTCGAATAACATCCTAAATTGAGAAATATAAATTAAATTTCTAATCCTTCGGAACCTATACCGGGCATAACCCTACCACATAAGCAATGGTCTCAATTAATTAGGCTCCGCACAGGCCACGGAAAATGCAACTCAATGCTTCATAAATGAAAACTAGCAAATACTAGATTTTGCGACTGTGGAAATGCAGAACACACTGTAATATCAGATGATGGGATTGCAGGATCGACATGACTATCTATATCTGATTATCTAACTAAAGGCAGGATCGCCATGTAATTTCAGAAGTGGGGATGGCAGGAGCGCCATATAATGTCTGAACACGGGATTGCAGGATCACCATCTAATGTCACCTGGTCCCGGAGGTAACACTGTTGCCGAAGCAGTTCCATTCAGACATCAGGTATTTCAGTGGTACAAATAATATGCACTGAAACGATTAAATAATAACATTTAATTCAATAACGAATATAACATAATAATAATAATACATAATAATATGATGCACTAGGCTCACTCAGATATTGACTGTGACTCCGACTGACTAGACCTCTTACTGTAGTTTATATATCGTCTGAGTGTGTTCTACTAGCCTAGTGACCTGGTTACAAGATGTTTATCAACATGGCGAAAGATCATAACTAAGGGAAGGTCATGTTGGTGAAATGAATAACGCATTGCATGTTTGTGAATACATGACCAGGTTTAATTATTACAACACTATGACCCCGCATAGTAAACGATTGCCCCAGAAGGACTTTCCTTGATGCCATCCACGAGCTGAGCAAGGCAACTCCTACAGCACTGGACTGGTTGAAAATTTTAAATATTAGTGTATAGATGATTTTTATGACCTTTTTATCTAAAAATACGTTATACCATTTTTTTAACATCGCTCCTCATACTAAATAAAGAAATAAACACAGGAATTATTCTTGTAGTGTACAATATTATTCCATTAAAGTTTGATTAGTTAAGCTCTAAAATCAAATTATAAAAAGGCATTAGGTAGACAATTTAGCTTCGACCACAATAATATTATTAACTTCCAAGCAAGTATCTTGTTTCCTTTTAAAAAATCGAAATTTAAAAACCTTAAAAAAGTTAGGGCATTTGGCGTTCGTGAATCTGATGAAGCACAAATGTTTATTATTAGCATATTAGCTAGGAATTTTTCCATGAATTGTTCCGAGACATAGTAGAAAAGTTACTTTATTTTCTGTACAGAAGACGTTATAATGAAATGGAATTTTGTTAACTGAGCAGAAGCTATAAACTTGAGGTTATTGAATAATGCTAAGGACCATAAGGCTTCTCCTTCTGCTCGCTAGAATACAAATACCAACCTGACCTTACTTTTGTGACTTGTGACGAACCTGGAAAACCCTTTGCTGCATCAGGTAGTATTTTGAATATTTTCCCTCATAACCAATATAGACCGTTATTGTCTCTGGGAACGCACATACCATTGTTGAATCCGCACATGTATCTAGATGGAACTTCCAGAAGCCAAACTAGAGTACCTTTAAACAAAAGGTCGATCAGCGTATGCTGGTTCTCCCTCCGACGATTAAAAACTACCTTAAATTCGAATCAGTACTGACTGATACTGATAAAAACTCAATTCCTCGTGGTTATAGAAAACAGTACATTCCGGGGTGGTCAAATTAACGCTAAGAACTTTACGAACAATATTCTGAGGGTGGAGACAACGATCTAACTCATCAAATTTTTAGTCGACTAAATGAATCTCGAAAAAGTAATGGAAAAATTGGCCGAAAACATGAGCTTCACTTACTTTAGTAGAAAAACCCATTACCCACACAAACAAACTAAGCCAATGGACCCCAACCTTATAGATGAAAGGCTCCGAAAACATTTCAAATGATGTATCAGAAACTAGAAAATTGAGAATATCTTTTCTAGTCTAGAATTCGTAAAGGACATGTCCTTTTTCTATTGAAGAAATTAATTCGGCCACTACCCCGTTCAAGTTAAGAGAGGTTCCCGGTGTTGATAATGTGTTTCCTAAATTCATAAAAGATTCGTGGAGTGGATGCCTGAGTTGAGAAACTATTATAACAATATCTTAGATACTGGAGACATCCCTAATATTTTCCGGAAAGCAATGTTAAAACCTGATTTACTCTTCTGCTGAACACTGTGCTGTTGTCTAGTATCTAAGTTCTTACCCCAAGCTAGTAGATATACAACTTGCAATGCGGATCGTCACTCGTACTGTTAGATCCACACCTACTCTCTGGTTACCGATACTTTCTAACATTTCCCAGCCGGATATCAAACGTCTCGCTGCAGCAGAGAATAAGTAGGCCGGTCAGTTTTATCAACAACATTGATATTCATATACATGAGTATTGTGAGACCGTTTCCAGGACTCGATTGAAATCTAAGCGACCTATTTGACTCGAAATGGAAGTTCAGCAAAACATGAATGTGAATGATTACTGGATACCCCTTCTTGAACAACACCCTGAATTGCAGAATAGAGATTTAATATCTAATCTTTCAGAACCTCTGCCGGACCACCCCCACCCCCTACATAAGCAATAGTCTCAATTGAATAGGCTCCGCACAGGCCACGGAAGATGCAACTCAATGCTTCATAAATGAAAACTAGCAGATACTAGCCTTTGTGACTGTGGAAATGTAGAACACATTTTGGCCCAACATAGTAGGCGATTACCCCAGTTGATCAAAGCAACCTCTGTAGCACTGGACTGGTTGAAAAATTTAAATATCAGTGTATAAATAATTTTTGTGACCTTTTTCCCCTAGAATACGCTATATCTAATTTATAATTTTTTTTTAATATCGTTTCTCATACTAAATAAAGAGATAAATATTGGAATTATTCTTGTGGTGTACAATATTATTCGTTTAAGGTTGATTGGTTAAGCTCTAAAATCAAATTATAAAATGCCATTAGGTAGACAATTTCGAGCACAATCATATTATTAATTTTCAAGCAAGTATCTTGATTCCTTTTAAAAAATTCGAAATTTAAAACTTTAAAAATGTTAGCGCATTCGCCGTCCGTGAATTTGATGAAGCATAAACGTTTATTTTCTCTCGCAGTAAGTGAAATATATAGAGCTAGGAATTTTTGCATGAATTGTTCCGAGACAAAGTGGAAAAGTTACCTTATTTTCTGTAAAGAAGACATTATACACGTCCAACGGCTATTTTGAACTATTAGAGTAAAACTGGAAACTTCAACTCCCAGAAGATGAATTTGAAACGGTTAAAGGCAACGTCGTTGTCATTAAACAAATTAATATTCTACAAACAAATTTAACACAAGGGCGTGCGAAATTTAATTTCGCCTCTAAAAACTTAATATTACTATGCTCTAATGAAAGTGTCTAAATGAAACACGCCCCATTTCAGAAGCTTTGCTCCTTGACATATTTCGAATCCTTTGCTACTAACTGAAGAGTTTACCTAGGTGTAAAATAGGTGAAATATCAACATTGCTAGCTTTATAGTATTTTAAATAAATCTGGCATGTACCAATTAGCGTTCGTACTTACGAAGGTGTTTCGACAATTAACTTAGTTTGTTTATTAGTATTAACTTAGTTTATTCGCAGGGTCATTCTGTTATTTTTTGTGAAAAGAAAAAAGCGAAGAAAATTCGCGCCTACATTAGGCTGCTACCGTGCGCGTGCAGGCGCAGTCTTGGCGTAATAAAGATGAGACGAGCTAAACTAAAGGAGAGGAGCTAAATTCAAAATAAGGAATCGAAAATAGTTAATTCGTATATTGACAAACAAAAAAAAACAAAATTAACAAAGTGTAGATGAACACTATATTATAACATTAAAATAACAACATAATTCAAAAATTTTACATAAAATTGTATTGAATGAGCAAATAGTTCCAAGAATAAAATAAAAATAAATTGAATTAAACCGCAGAATGCACGAAAAATATGACACAAATTAAATATTCAAGCGATATCAAATCAACTTATATCTAGGATCAAAAATCTAGTTCTACCTCAGATCTGTAGCTGAACATTACAATGGTATTACACACAGTATATTACCTAAACATTATTAAAATGATTCAAGAAAACTTATGAATTTAACAACAATTACAATTTATTTAAATCTTCTAGCACGCCTATGGTTTGCGTGGTAATGAATCAATGCCATATATTTTGTTAGAATTACTTCATTGTCGTTAAAACTACTTAATTGAGTTAAATCAATTCAATTAATCATTTATTTAAATACAAAATTATTTTAAAAATAAATTCTATTTCTATACAATTTATGTAAGATAATTAATTTTAATATCAAATAAATTGTTTTAATTAAATACGTGAATTACGGGTGCCAAATATACAAAACTTGCTAAATGAAAGGGCATGTAATTTTAGCCAGAACACATTATTGGGATATATATCAGATTTCAATTATTTAAGGAAATAAAAGACATCAAAAGTTTAATAGTAATTATTTTAATTTTTTTAAATCACGTAAATATTTACATAAATTCATCAAAACTCAAAATCATGTGAATACATAATTACAGTAAATGCTCAAATTGTCTCCTCTCGCTTCAATGCATGCTTCACAACGACGAACTAAAAAGTTTTTCACTCGCACGAAAAGGTTTTCGTTAATTTCTAATTTGAGTAGCAGCATTTTGTATTCTCTGTAATAACTGTAATCGTGTATTAATTTCCTCTTCATAAACAATTTGTTTCATGTGCCCCCAAAAATATAAATCTAAAGGATTTAAGTCGGGTCATCGCGGTGCCCATGCAATTGGCTCATTATTACCAATCTACCTGTTTCTAAAGTGCTGGTTTAACCACTCAACAACTGCCCGTCCGCGATGAGGGGAAGCACCGTTGTGCTGATACCATATAGTTACAATAACGTTAAGAGGTGTATTTTCAAGAAACTCGAAGATGTTTAAAAACATTCTGTAAGTATCTGCGTTCAAACATTCTTCCAGCACATGCACATGTAATAAGTTACCGTTGAAAATTCCACCCCATACGTTGATTTTGAATTTTTGTTGAAAATTACGTTGTCTAGTCGCATGTGGATTTTGTAATGCCCGGATATGATCGTTATGGTAATTGTTAATTCCGTCTCGTGAAATGAAATCATTATTTTGAGCTGTTGCTACAAAAAATCAATTACAAAATGCTAGAAGTCGCTGAGCATCTCCAATTTGTAAGGCTTGAACATTTTGTCGATGGTAAGGATGAAGGACTTCGCAGTGCAAATTACGCCACACAAAATTTTGACTTACATTCAAATTTTGTGCTATTCTCCGAGTACTAATTGAAAGATTGTCAAGTACAGCATCAATAACAGCTTCTTCTGTTCTACTTTAACTACATGTGGTCGAAAAGCTTTTTCTGGAGCAGGATTTCCCGCTTCTCGTAATCTTCGGAAAGAGTGTCCGGAAACTGTGTGAGTGATAGATGCGGTAGATGACGAAATGGAAATCTTTCTTGATATTTTTGCACCGATTCGAGTGCTATTTCCATTACAATAACCATAGACGAATATGACATCGGCATACCCTTCATTCTGTGCTATAACCGTACATATTAATTTATAACTGAACACAACGAGATAATACTCACTTTCATTTGGCAAAATTTGTCAGTGAGCTCATAAATCACCCTGAATATTTCTGTTTTAGATGTAAAAAAAAAATTCTAATTGAAGTCATTTATTAAAGAGATATGTTATATACTAAATTTGAGAAAATAATTCTCTCTCTCCAATGGCGCTAAAGCCCAAATCGAATCTTGATCTCCATTATCTTCTGGCTCCAATACTGCCGGTCGAGAGCTGACGTCAGTCAGTTTTTGTGTATCCTTTGCCACTTCGTCCTCCCATCGTCACCGTGGCCTCACGTTTGGTCTTTTGTCCTGTATCCTACTCTTTATAGCTCTTTTTGGGAACCAACCCTTTTCCATCCGTACCACATGACCGATTCAGCGCAGTCTCTGCAGTCTAACATATTCTGAAATATGGGCTTCTTGGAACAACTGATAGAGTTCATGATTATTTTGTCGTCTCCATGTTCCATCGTCGCTTATTGGGCCAAAAATTTTCTTCTTAAGCACCTCCAATCTGTTCTTGGAGTTTTCAGTCATAGCCCACGTCTCGCATCCAAACATGTTTCTGGTCTAATGATTATTTTGTAGAGTTTGATTTTTTATTATTGGTGTATAATTTTTAAACGGAACATAAGGTGCCTTCAAAAGCTTTCCTCATTATAGTAGGCTGCTTTTAAGTAATTAAGTAATCAAGGCTTGGTGTATATGCAAAGCTTTAGAAAACTTCAAATTGTGACAGCTGTCATATATAAATTCAAATTATAAACGCTTATATTTTTTAAATTATTTTATTATAATGTAGAGTTACAACATAGAATATTTATTGTTCAATATTTATTATTCAAAATTATATAAAACTTGCCAAAAATTAGAAAATGGAGTTTGGGTTTATTCCACTAATCAGTGCTTACAGGATATCCGGCAATGGTATCCTAATCTTCCAGTTACTTACGCACTACTGCAAAAACATATTCAAGGTTGTGTTATTAAATTTGGTGAAACGGCCAATAATTCGTAAAGGCGGTGGAACACCTAGAAAAGCAACAGCAAATTGTATAGAGGATATTCGGCGTCGAATAGATAACTCACAAGTTTATTTGTCAGTGAGAACATGTCATACTATTTTAAAAAAGGACTTAAAGTTCTTTCCATATAAAATTTAAGCAGTTTTGGAACTTAAACAGATCGATTTTGTTACGAAAACACAGTATTATCTATGGTTTTTGAATAATATAAATAATAATGACATTATCGACAAATGTTTATTTTCGGATGAGGCTTGGTTCCAACTTTCAGAATATTTAAACAAGCAAAATATGAGAATTTGGTATGTAGAAAACCCTCATGAATTTGTGGAAACTACGCTACATCCACAAAAAATAGGCGTCTAGCTAGCACTTTCAAGAAGACGAATTATTGGTCCTATACTTTTTAATCAAATCATATTGTTTAATACAAAAGTATTTTTAATAATATAAAATATTATTAAAAATGGGGTGTGAAGAAAACAATACAAGTTATATATTTGTGAATGTATCTCCTCTCCAGAGACGCAGATACGTATTTCACCTTTCTGCGTCTCTGGAGAGGAGATACATTCACAAATATATAACTTGTATTGTGTTCTTCACACCCCATTTTTAATAATATTTTATATTATTAAAAATACTTTTGTATTATACAAATTGGTGTGGTTTTTACCCACTCATGTATGTTTCAAATTATTTTGTCATATTGTTTATTTTTTATTATATTCCTTCCTTATGTGTTACATGGTAACAAGAAATTTCAAAACATTGCAATATTTAAAAATATACAGTAATTATATATAAAATAAAACTAAAAAAGACAAGGAAAAAAGGAACATGTATGGTGTACACATACATGTGTCAAAGATCAAATTTGTTCATGAGGAAAGACACAAACATAACTATGACTGCTGTAACTGCACGACCGATCGCCCAGAGAGAAAATGTGACAGTCCGCCGCCCAGATACTCATCCAGGGAATAGTAGCACTTGTTGGTTAATAAACTTTTAACTTGTTTTTTAAATTTGTTTATGCTACTATTCTTATACGATAAAGGTATTATACAAATCAGTTTGAATACCGTTTCTTTTAGTTTTTGTAAGTCTAAGGAACTTACTATCCAGTTGATCTTTATTTCTAGTATTATAACTGTGCACATCACCACAGGTTGTAAAATGATTTATGTGTTTATGGACAGTATGATATATAAATATAAAGTAAAAGGAGATGATTCTATTATTCATAAATAGTATATTACATACCGAGGCGGAAAGTAATTCATTACCGTCGAGAGATAGTAAGAACTTAATCTCGAGACGGGAATGAATCTTTCCACCAAGGTTTGTATACTATTTTACTCACGATCGGTTAGTAATTAATTATTATATAGACTATTAAATCGCTAAATTTCAAAAATATAATAGTATTAAACTTTATGGCATTTTGATAAATGCTTTTAATAGGTACTGTTGCCAGGTAACGTAATAATTAATAGTGATATTTTCTGACAGATTACTAAATTATTATCGTACGATTTTAAACATGGTCTTTCGCTAACAGCAAACAGTCATGGAAATGCCAATGTAGCAATTAATATTAATTCCAAAAGCGAATAAATTTTGAATTAAAGCGTTGTCTTGTTATATACTTAATAAAGATTTGTGAATAGTTTTATTATAATTTAATTTACTTATTTAAATGACTCTGACATTTAATAAATTCCGAAATGACATTACCAAGCCGGAAAAGTGACATAAGCTAGCCGGTAAAATGTTATTACCTACCTTGATATGTAATAGCGCATTTTCTAGCCAGTTTGAAGGTTAGAAATGTTCAGATTACTAGCCGAAGTGAGTAAATATTGTTTAAAATGTTCATTATATTTCAACTGGAATACTTTACGTATTGCTCTTTTTTGAAGCAAAAAAAAATTATTGGCTCCAACTCAGTTACCCCACGCAACTACGGTATAGGACATATATGAATGAAAAAGTGAATGGTAAGCTATAGTGGCTGAATCAACCCCTTCTGCGTAAGTAAGTTTCCCTAAATCATAAATGATACTAGATAATTTCGAGCTTAATTTTTCAATGTAATATTTCCAGTCCAAACCCGAATCCAGATGCTTCCCTAGGAATTTAATATTTGTCGAGGGAGTGACATGTTTATTTGTGAAAAATATGCTACTCGTTTTAGTAGAATTTAGAAATAATCTATTTGCAGCAAACCACGTACGGGACTGCTGCTGAACATCAACAAGTCCGGGTCCGGCACCATTTCTATCCTTTTTCACTAAAAAAGTAGTATCGTGCGCAAATAATACAGTCTTAGCGCTAATATTACATGGCAAATCATTAATATAAATTATGAACAACAAAAGCCCTAGTATGGAACCCTGAGGGACATCATGTTTCACACAATTCTCCCCGCTAACAGATAAATTGAAGAAA
Organism: Melolontha melolontha; assembly: GCA_935421215.2. Taxonomy (NCBI): domain Eukaryota; kingdom Metazoa; phylum Arthropoda; class Insecta; order Coleoptera; family Scarabaeidae; genus Melolontha; species Melolontha melolontha. The sequence continues at coordinate 41,271,166 of OW285243.1, forward strand.
AGCTGTTGACTACGATCAGACAAGTAAGACTTGAAGAATTCCAAGGCATTCGCATGAAAACCGTAATATTCAAGTTTCTGCAATAGGAGCTCATGAGATACGCAATCGAATACCTTAGAAACATCGCAGAAGAATCCCTCCACAGAGCAACGATGTTCAAAAGCGTTATCAACAAAATGTACCAGCTGAAGAATAGCGTCAGTCGTCGATGAACCTGGTCGAAAACCATACTGCTCTACGTATAGAAAGTTATTTATTAAAATAATCAATAATCCTACTGAATAAGAGTTTTTCAAAAATCTTTACCATCGCAGGAACAATTGCTATGGGACGATAGTTTGCGATATCATTCCGATCACCATTTTTAAAAATAATTTTGTAAATCCTCAAGCACTCAGGATAAGTACCAACGTTAAAAGAACTGTTCATTAAATAAGAAAGAACTGGTGCCACATCAACAATAATATCCTGCAACAGTACAATATTCATACCATAAATATCCCTACAGGGTTTGGACTTTAGAGATTTCGTAACTTCAATGACTTCGCTTTCTGTAACTGGTGCAAGCAAGAACGGATTTTTGTTGTTTATAGATTTGTTTTTTAGTAGATCATAACAAGAAACAGTCGTAGCAAGTAGGTTCTTATGGAACTGTGTGACCATATTCCCAAAGTAATAGTTGAAGTCGTTCGGCGATATATTTATGTTTGAAGTGTCGGTTGATGGATATCTATTTAATTCGGTATTTATTATTTTCCAGATTTTTCTAGATTTGTTTGTGGAATTTCTTAACCTAACAGAATAATATTTCTGTCTTGTTTTTAAAAGAAGAGCATTGTAATCTTTCTTTAATTCTTTGTATAAATTTTAATTTCTTTTGTCCATTTTCGAAGCATCATAAGTAAGATCTAACAAGGCTTTCTTATTTATAAGCTCAGGTGACAATTGATTATATGGGATGTATTTGTCCGAAAACTTTGCTTTTTATCAAGAGAGGAGGAGGCATCGGTGGTGCCTTACAATTATGTTTAGGACTTTTGACATTTTATGTTCACAGTACTCTCTGCATACACCTCGTGCCAATCTGTATTAGAGATCAAATACGAAAAATAGGATTTGTTACTAAGACTATACACGCCGAATGACACTGGACAATTCCTCAATACAGATATTTTTTTTTAATTTTAGGTATTGAGCTTCGTGGTCAGATATGTGTAAACTCATAACACCAGCCCCCATAACATCCAGTGTTTCACTGACAAATATATTGTCCTACCCATCCACATCATGGCCCTGCCAGCCGTTTAAGGCTGAGGGCAACCAAAGGGGAAACTGGAACGAATCATGGGAACGGAAAGTTGGTACACCACTAAAGAGAATGAATTGCGCGAATGGAGGAAGTCATCTCCATCTCCATCTCCAAGAGCAAGCAGAAGCTCCTCACAAGCAAAAGAACGAGAAGAAACGAGAGAAGAAATGCAGGTATTCCTTTTAAAATAAAGTTACACACAGACAATTACGGTGTATAAAGTAAATGAACAATACAAAACTTTCACACACATAAGCTGTGTATATTACATTAGTGAAAATGTTTATTTGCATGGTAAGGAACAATAATATTAGTTTAACGAGTGTACACAATATTAAGTATTTCTGCCTACGCAAAGTTGCAGAAGTTGCAAATAGCGTAATAAAGTATTCTATATTTAAAGGTCAGACATGTTTATACGACGCAATTTAGAAATACTACATCATGGCCGAGAAATTCAAATGTAAACCTGTCGCAATTTTGTTATTAACGCAGAAGTTCATACATATTTATTTATTTATTTTTTATTTTAAAACCGCCTATATAAAGCAGAGAAAAATATGTTATGTTTTTCTCCACAAGTTCATTTACGTTAAATGCATATGTATAAAATGCAAACGTTTCATTTATATTTTAAATAGGCGCCACCGAATGAGTATTATTTTCATATTGTTTATGAGCGAGTGTATAAACAATAACAAGTATATTTAAACTTGTCGCGAATAAATAAACATCGAATTAAAATATGTATGTACTTACAAATCAGTTTAGAAATCCTCAATGCCAAGTTCATAAAAATCGCAAGATATCATTTATTTCTAAATGAGTATAGTTCGCGACATTGAACAGAAATTATTGTTGACACATGCAATAAGTTTTCGCAAACAAAAGAGAATTAATATTAAATAAGAGATCAGTATACGAGGAGTAGTATATTAATTTTATTTACAAGAATTCCGAAAATTTTATCAAAAACGCCTTAGAAGTCGATTCCAATGATGTAATGGTTAATAACGGGACAACCGATAGTATCCTAATCACGTCAGGAGCTCAATAGACGACAGAGACCTATCGATTGTACCTTTACTAGACCGACAGCAGTGCAGTTTCCACCAACACCAGGACGGATCATCTTAGAGTTGTGGAACTGTCGAAAACAATAACCAACCGAATCAGACGAACTTCAAGAGTAGAAGAAAGGCAAACAAAACTCCAATTCGCCCTAGGTCGTAAGGAAGCAAGCATGCGCTTCGAGGAAGTAGTCCGATTCGACGAAAAACGCTCTCATAATTTTTTTTTTTAAGAGAAAACAGTTATAACAAAAGTGTGTTTTGTTAACTGGTCTCTCGTTTTTCTGTATTGAAGAAAAGGCTTACAGTATAAGAGATCAGCAGTACGTGCCACCTTACTGTAGTCAGAATAAGCTTCACAGGATAGTTCTGCGCAGGAACATGACATACACGGAATATGTGTTGTCCAGGGAAATACACGAATGAGTGATTTCCAAAGTATTTTTTCCATGGAGGGAAATAGAAAAATAGAGAGTCGATTTATGTTAGAATAAGTATGGTTAAAAAGGGAGCACAAAGAATTGGAAACAAACAATCAAGCACAAGAATTGAAACCACAAGATAAAGCATGAGGAATCGAAAACAGGAACCAAACGCGGAAAACAAAAAAGACAAGAATGGCGAACTGCGAAACAAGGCAATTATTCTATATAAGTTACACATGATATAGAAATAAAATTTAAGAAAGCGAACAGATTAACAAAATTAAGACAGTGTACAACGGCCCAATTTTTTTTTTATCATCTACAATGTAAAACTGACTATTTAGCATTACCTTTGAAAATTATCATTTACCATTTAAAGTTTTTTTTACGATTTATTACTATTTATATTAGAATATTTATCATTTTACGATTTACAATTTAAGATTTACGATGTACCATTTATCATGTACTATTTGATCACTATTTGTACTATTTGATGTAACAGGTTTCAAATCATTTTTAATTTTAGCAAATTTTATTGTACAGAACTTTTATTGTACGAAACCTTATGATGTTTAAGTAACGCATGTCATATTTTGATATAGGAATTAAGAATATAAATAGAGATAGAGATTCGTGGTAAAAGAAAAGCCAAACATAATCTGTTAGTTTTCTTTTTCCCCAAGGGGGCAGGTGTAATAACTCGATACACGGTCATGTGTATGTGTAACACTTTGGCAAGGCGATAGCCTCGGCTTTAATACAAAACATTAATGTATTATACAAACACGACCTTACATCGTATTTGTTACATACACAAGGCTATGCATCAGGGTTGTACATTTGTTCTAGAAACAACTTGTAAGTGAGACAAGGATCTTCTCTGGTATATAAAGGTGATAGTTTAAGTTAGATGGAGAGGAACAACCAGTCAGTGGTACGAACCGTGGGTACATCATAATACCCCCTTTCTACCCTGTTCAGTTGATGTAATCATAATGTGTATATCTTTGTAAATAGTACTGTTATCCATTTATAAGTGTTAACTAATTATAGTATGTAACCCAAACTCCGTTCGTGTATCATTTGATTCTCCGCCCAGCCTCTAACCTGCACAACAATGTGGTTGCACAAACGGCCCACATTACAAACTACCCTTACCGTTACAATACCTGGTTGGATCAAAGGTCAACCTAATTAAATTAAAACTATGCATTAAATCAACAAGACATTTCTTGGATTGATGCTCATCCAGAAAATTTATATTAAAATCCCCCGTTAAAATAATTTCATCATTCGGATACATCATAGTAACCATATCAATTGCAGCAGTAAGCCGATCAACAAAGAACCTCGGAGACCGGTAAATAACAATTACTATCGAACTCAGGTCAATAAGTCTAACAGCGCAAAATTCACAGTCCTTCTCACTACAATAGTCCTCTAATTTTATTGACTTAAATTTTATTGATTTAAATTTTGTCAGTTTTTAGGAATATACAAACACCTCCGTGAATATATTTATAACTCCAAAAAGAAGAGGCCAGTTTAAAATTTATCAAGGAAATACTATCTATAGCCATAGAATCTAACCAGTGCTCAGATACGCAGAGAATATCAACATTATTGTTAAAGAGCACTGACTCATTCCCCATTATTTCGTTGAAGATGGACTGCACATTCATATACATCAAAGTAATAGAGCTTTAACTGCTGAAAGATATCGAAATGAATTATTAGAACCGTTAATTAATGAACTTCATCATGATGAACTTACGGAAGGATATTTCTAGTAGGATAATGCACCAGCGCATAAGTCTCGAGAAACAATAGCGTTTTTGCAAAAATTTTCGATACAAGAATTATTAATTTTCCTCCAAGATCTCCAGATTTGACAATTTTAGACTGTTTTATTTTTCCATATTTAAATAATATAATATTTAAGACCAGACGTCACACAATCGAAGAGCCTCGCAATGCCATTGTGAATTCTGGTGCTAACATAACCCAAGAAACACTAATAAATGACATTGAAAGCATGAAGCGTAAAATTCAACTTTGTCTTTAAAATAATGGTCTACATTTCCAACATCTGCTTTAGTATTATTTTCTTTTAATTTTGGTTATTGTAAGAATAAATTTTTGAAAAACTAAATTACTAATTATTACACACATTTACATTCCATTACCAAATTATCAGAAATATACGTTTGTGACAAATCACGTGCACTGTTACCAACCATTAAAAATACCATGGTCGTCTCTAATGAGGAAAATTTTTGAAGGCACGTTATGTGACAGAGCATAATAAGCTTTATTGACTGACATTATTCTGTTTAGTATTTCTGTATCTTCAATTCCTTCCTGCTGAATTTGACCTTTGGATAGCTTGAACATTGTGCTCAACTCTTGAGAAAGCAAAGGGGGTCTACACTCCTTCTTTATCTTGGCTGTGTGCCTTTAACTTTCGTGTGTTTATTTCGAGTATGATGTATTAGGCTTCTCTTGTTAGTCGTGTGTGGTGACAAGTATTCAATCAATCCTTAAAATTTACGGAATCCTTTAAATCTAAAGAGAGAGAAAGATTAAAATCTTAACTTGTATTATAAAAAATAAATTGAATTTAAAGCTAAAAATTATTTTAAACTTATTTAACAACAAAAAGTAAATTTCTTAATTACGATTTATCAACAAACTATTGATTTATTTAAGAAAATGTTATTTGTATACATTTGCTTCCCGACAATTTAGTTCCCTTCATGTTTAAACGTCATTCATATTTTCTTATTTAACTAGTTCAATACGCTTTCTTAAATCAATCCTCGTGTTTTAGGAAAAAATCTAGTGTAAACCCGCATAAAAATTTTATGCAATCCTGTACTAGTTATGACAGTTTTCTGTAGTATGCAGCAGTACATAATATAAGACCTCTATAAACTATTGATTTACTCTAGTTGTACTTTTGTAACCAATCCCGTACATGTCTGGAATAAAATATCAGAAGTAAAGTTTTATCTTATCTTAAAATTCCAATATTTCTTGAACTTGCTTCGCTTACTGCAAATGATTGAAGGTAATATCATATATTGGTGGTCCTTACGTGACATAAATACTTTACATGCTCTTCATTTAGTATATAGGTACTCAATTTTAAACGTCCTTCCATAAATATTCATGTCGATTAAATATACGAATACGTAAGGTGTAAGAGCGAAATCAAGAGAATAGTCTTTCTATCTTTCCAAAATAATTCATACAAATATACTACTACCATGAACGAAAATTGCAAAACGAAAAATGCATGTAATAAAAGCAACTATATCTATTATACGTAATATACCAAGTAAATGTTTGCAATATTATTTTCCTAAGACACTCTAAAAAAGATGTCAATTTCAGACAATTGAGTAGGCATGAAGGTTGACAATTTCATTAATCTGTCAAAAACCCGTATGTTATTATAACGCACGGCTATAACCACAGATCAGTAATAATATAACTGTGTAACTTAATAATAAAATAGATCCCTATGTACCAACATAGCTGTACTTAAAATAGTGGGATTATTCAAATTTTATATATGAAGAAAAAATAATATTTCATTAGATTAACTTCTGTATTGAAATCAATATATGTAATTTAGAACCCATTACATAAACTTCTTAGACATATTAAATGCAGAATTTAATCGAACCAAGCATTCTTTTTCTCCATACTTTATTTAATTCTTTTCGACTTAAATACCTTCAAAATATACGATAAAATGTAAATTAAAATGAAAATTAGGATCTAGACCAACCGATATGCCAGATGAATTTAATACAGAAATACAATAGTATTTTCAAAAATTGTCTAGTTTGACGTTTCAGAATACGACACTATCCAGTTAATATTAATCTAAAAAATCTACGACTAATAATAACAAAAAAATGGTAAAACTATACAGCACGGGCACGCGATTACAAAATTTAAATACGGCGAATACTAATCGACCAAGATAGCCAACATTAAATTTTCCGTTAAGATAAAGATCACAAAAATTCCTATAATCAATT
>OW285243.1:41283024-41459777 GCA_935421215.2 Melolontha melolontha
AGAAGAAGAAAATGGGAGTAAGTGGTGAAGGATATTAAATCAGCTTCTTATGTTGTTTGCGGTGTTTTCTCTTGCTCTATGATATTAAATTCCACATGGAGAAGAAGAGCTAAATAGATTCCTTGAACACCTGAACAACATAGAAGAATCCATAAAATTCACTACGCAAGTGGAAAAAGAAGATAAGATACCATTCCTGGATGTCTTAGTACATAAAAACACAGACGGCACAGTTACAACTAAGGTATATAGTAAGCCAACTCATACAGGACAGTATCTTCAATGTAAATCTAAGCATCCTCACAATATTAAAGTTGGAGTAACCAGGTGCTTAATGAGCGAAGAACAACTGCTCAGATGAAAGGGATAGAGAAGGGGAACTGAAGAATGTAACAAACATACTCAAGCAAAATGGATATTCAGAAAAAACGTCATCAAAAGCCAGGGAGAATAAGGGCACTAGAACAACAGCAGCCCACCGTATGCACATAGTAATCCCGTATATCAAGGACTTGCCGGAAAAAATCTGAAGAATAGGCAACAAATACAGGATCAACCAGTTATTAAGACAACAAACACCGTAATATTCGCCCTGAAAAAGACAAAACTATACCATGAAAATCAGAGAACCAAAGACTGTGTACAAAAAAATACATCAAAGAAAGACAGATCTCTACGAGTCATGATCAAGAACATCAGAAATAGGTGCGGCTGGGAGAAATCAACTAATCACGCCTAACTCATCATGCCTGGGTAGAGAGATATAGGATTATATAAGACAATGCATTAATCTTGAGAAAGGAGAACCACTAGACCAAAAGAAAGCTGAAAGAAACAGCATATTTGGCCATAACGCCAAACGCCATAAGTACACCAAGCCTGGAGATAAAATATGTCTGGCTGCTAATTATTCGGAGAAAATGTACAAAAAAGACATACAACCACGGTACCAGAGATAGAATAGACGAGATGGCCCAATGCGCACTCAACACGGCGCAGAAATGTAGAACATAATCTACTGCGTATACGACACAGCGCAGCACAAGATATAGGGCTACTGTGCATCACATATTGTCGTGGATTTTTCTATCCAGAGAGAGAGAAAAAATTGGAAGAATTAAGTATTGAACTATATTTGAATAATTTGGGATTTAAAATGTATTCTTGAATTTTTATTTATATTTATTATGTTTGTAATTATATTTTTGACTGGCCCTGTATGTATATTATATTAGATTGGTGGGTGCGGCCAGGTTTTGTACTATTGAATTCGATGTAGGAGATTTCCGCGGTAATTTTATTTAGAGATACCAGATTTTGCAAACCAGATGGTCATAGAGTATAAGAAATTCATTTTTATTCTCTGTTTGTGAGTAAAGTCGGGTTTTTTTTATATTTTGTGCTATTATTTTGTGCATTTAAAGTTATTACGATTTTTACGAGAGTTTGTGATCTCGCATTTGATATTTTAATTAAATTATGGTATCTCTCACGTAGTTTTTGTGTTGATTGTGCTTAGATCGATGTAAGTATTATAAAACACTTTATTTATATAATTGCTTATATGATAATTTGCCTATGTTTGTAATTTTAGAGTATAATTTGCGCTAATTTTTGAAATTTAAATTAGTATATGAATATTAGAGAAAATTGTCATGCTTTTTTTGTAATGGAGTTTTTTTTTCTTCAAGATAAAATATTCTAGAGCCTTTTAAATTCAGGTTGGTTTTTTGTTTATGGGTTTGATTTTGTCATGTTTATTGCGCATGACTGTAAGGCTGTCACGCGTACTTGATAACTTTGTAGTTGTTGACATTTGATTTATAGGGGTTACAGTAGAGTCAAACTTGACAAATTTCTCAATTATTTATTAATTATATGTTTGCTCGAGAGTCACAGGGGGTTTTTCTCTTTGTGCGTGTCATTATCATAAAGAGTCTTTCCTCCTAAGCTACTGTTAATGCGCTTTGGCTCCCTGTGCATTCGGTAAAGGGATTTTTCTTTTTTTTTCTTTTTTTTATTAAACTTGTAAACAAACTAGATGTGATTTTTATTAATGCTTATCGTTTTACTTTAAATATAACCTGGCCCACATCCGTAAGGATCGACCCGAGTGAAGTGAGCTCACGGAAATCTACGAGACTGAACAGCCGGAAGATTAAGTTGTAGTGTGAACAAAAAGATTAATAAGCAATCAAAAGCACATTCCACTGCAATATGTAGCTTAAATAAAGATTTTAAGAAATAATATTCTGTCCTTCAAATAGCGTAGTAGTTAGTCTGCTCGACTAAGTTAAAACTTTGGAATTTCAGACCAAGTTCGAATCTTACACGAGGGTACATTTCGCAATTTAAAAAATTGGGAAGACGAATTTTTCAGACGCGAGTTTAGCGAGATCCAGCCCTTCTTAGGGCCACCCTGAAGACGGCAGTAGATTGACTGCCGAAACGTTGGATTATTCAAGCTTTATAAACGATGGAAATTGCCCAAACAACTACTCAGTTAATCATCCTTCATCGACAACTTCTCATCATGAACTACATTTTTAGATCTTTAACATTAATTAATTGTAAATGATCTGATTGCATTGATATGTACACTAATTACCTTACACAATAGGAATGGAACCCAGAATATTTATGGTACAAAAAAATATAAGAATAATGACAAGGATTGCAACCAAAGGCCGTTTCAAAAAATATTTAATCATACTAAAAATTCCTTCCATATTTATATTCGTCACGTATTTTCGTGAAGAAGTTCTTGTATTTACCACTGCAGTTAGATTATTACAATTATTGTACCATAATTCGATGGTAAGAATACCTTTTCATAGATTATCAAGAACACAGCAATCAGTAAAATAACAAATTGCATGAGGAAATTTGCTACTAAATATAATTTAATGGGAATTAAAACAATACCTCATATGAGGTATTGTATTGCAGTACACTTCAGCCTGTTATAATTAAAGACCGGACGCATCAGAGCGAAATTACGATGGACCATATAAATAGTCTATAACATCGCTAAGTATAACACGCAGTTATTGAATACGATTAACCGCACATCTGTTTTTTGTCGTTGAATGGTGACGCAATTACTTCAATATTACGCTAAAATTTCTTTCTTCATGGGCGTAGATAGGATTTTTATAATTTATTAGTTTATATTTTGTAAGATAAATAAAGTACGGCTAGTTAGTTTTTTTTTAATTGTTTCAACTGTTAATTACATACTTTGCAATTTTTGTAATAGATCCTGTTTAACATCGTTTCATCGAATCTACTTCTCCAAATTATTTCGACGTGTGTCCAGTGAATTTCGTTCAGTTTAAACAACTTATGCATACATTTTTAATTTTCATTTATTTAGATCTAGAACATTGTTTAAGTTAATTTTTCAGATATGATATGGAACAAAGTCGAGAATGGCGTCGTGAAACATTGGCGAGTTGTAGTAAGGCTCATATTGATTGTATGTCCATTGTCAATGATTCCGAAATTTATTGCAAAGTCTGCAAAGTATCGTTAAAAAATTCCAAGAAATCGCACGGAAAACGTCACCTAGCATCGCAAAAACATACACAGAAATTAGACCCGTTAGACTCTGACAATTTTAACGAAGAACTCAATGACGGCAAATATTCCATTAAATAAACTTAACAATCTCACCTTCAAAACATTTCTCCAAGAATATATTGGTCGAAATTTTCCTGATGAATCAACTTTGCGCAAATATTATGTTCCTAAGTGCTACACGAAAACAGTAAAACGCACTAGAAGCCATCTTTGAAATCAGTACCTATGAATAAGTGCCGACGAAACTGTCGATATATTAAGACGCTGTGTGGTAATTGTTGTAGCTGGTGTACTACATCCAACTATTCCATATAACGCTTATGTAACAGCAACAAAAGTTATAAATACAGTTGATGCGGAAACAGTAGCTAAAACCATTTAGGAGAATATGCACCAAATGCTTCATTCGGACGGCGGGTACAAAGAGAAAATACTTTTGTTTGTCAGTGACAGTGCTGCATATATGTTAAAGACAGGCAGACTATTAAAGTAAACATATACTAAGATGCTGCATATTACTTGTGTAGCATATGCTCTCCACAAAATCTATGAATATATCAGAGACGCCTTTCCGGAAGTTAATAGACCTGTATCCGCTTTTAAAAAAGTTTTCAGAAAAGTTTGAGAGTAGCTCTTTACAGGGAAAAACTTCCATCTTTGTCACTGCCTCCCTCTCCAGTAATAGCCAGATGGGGAAGATGGTTGGAAGCTACTAGTTTTTATGCGGAGAATTTCGATAGTTGACAAAATTTCATTACATGTTTAAATAACGATGCTCGAAGTATTTCAAAGTGCAAGGAACTAATACAAATTCCAAATTTAAAAAATAAGTTGTACTCTTTCTTCAGGAACACTTTGGAAATTTTCCAAAGCTAATCAGTTATTTTGATAATCAAAATCTCAAATTAAATGATGGATTAACTACCTATTAATAATTTGAAAAATAGTGACTTCGGATGTGACCTTCGGCAAAAATTAGTCACAGTTTTTAATAGAAATTCAGATTTAATAATGTTGAGGCAATTGTGTATGGGGACAATACCTCAAAATCTAACTGCTAAATATGTTTAATGTTTATTATTCCTTTCTTATGTGTTACATGGCAACAAGAAATGTCAATACATTACAATACATAAAAATATACAGTAATTATATGTATAAAATAAAACGACAAAGACAACGGAAAAAAAAACATGTGTGGTATACACATACATGTGTCAAAAATAAATTTGTAAAACATAAGTATGACTGTTGAAATAAAAGATTATTTCCAGTATGCATCTATAACCAGTTGCGATGTAGAAAGGACGTTTTCTATCTACAAGGATGTATTTAATTCTAAGAGAACAAATTTTATAGAAGAGAACCTTGAGAAAATATTGCTAGTTAATATTAATACTCTTTTACTCAACTTGAACTACAAAATGAAGAAATAAAAATGTATTTCGTATTTTATAGATCACCACCCGTTTGTTTTCCAATTATATAAATAAAATCAAAAACTCTTTAAAATACAAATTTTCAATAGTATACCCGTGGGCAATGAGTGGTCGGCCTCTCGTGTCCGGTCCCTAGTTATAACAGTGAAGAATAGTGAAAAACGTTTTAACTTAATTGACTTTCCTGTAAAATACTTGTATCAATTTTAGGAAATAAACTTGATTTTGATTACTTTTTAAATGTTATATCAAGTAAATTAATATACAGTTGTCTCGGAATTATCATAAACAGATAAAGATTTTTTTCATCAGCCGAACTTACTTCACGATTCTATATTTTACTGAAGGAAGCCATCTTTTTTGACACAATTTTAAAGTCGAGAAAGCTACTGTGTTCAAGTTTGTATATTTTACATGATTTACATATTCTTACCTTGGCTTGAGTAACATTTGTAAAATGAATTAGTTCACGAAGTTCAAAGTTTTTTAATTGTCTCTATTACACTCTGCATTACCTCTACTTTTTCGACACACCTGCGGCGGGGCTCACGACTTTATGTCATTTACTTAACAGTTGGATGTGTTTCTGCGTTGTAATTAGAGGTTAGACATAGAATACTTTGAACTATTACATTACATTACTAAAGAACATTGGACTTAATTGCAAGCTGTATTAATAGTGACCAAATTTAACATGGCAATAGTAATAGAACAAAGAACACTATCACACAATTTTCTCGCTTTTCGCAAAGAAAAACGAACGTAGAACACTTTGAGGCACTTTATATATTATTTTGTTTGATAGCGAGTTAAAATGAGGGCAAAAAGGGTAATTAAAAAACAATAATACATGTTAAATAAATTCAAAAATACAGCACGTTAGTGATATTTTCTCATTAATGACGCATCAGTGCCCTACTATAAATACACACCTCCAATAATTTTTGACAACCACAAACGCAAACTCCATTGGGATATCACAACACATACAGACAAACAATTAACTGACATATATGTACCAGCTGACAAGAACAATAACAACAATAATAATAACAATTTTAGCTCCTAGAAACTGGTAAACGAATGCCTTTCATTATATCAATTAGAGGAATCACACTCTTTCAATTCTTAAATGATCTCGATTCATAAGAATTACCACAAAAAGTCCATGAATTAATGCAGTGATCAATAATATTTAACATATGTAGCACAGTCCGCAAATTTTTACAAATAGACCAAATCCGAATCATTAATTAAATATTCCACTATGAACTCCTATAATTCCAATATAGTTGGAGAATTAAGGAAAAAACATGCATTAAAATAATCATACTGTTATAATATTGGGTACTAAACATGTTCACAAGTAAAACGTTTTAATGAACATGTTTAGGACTCAACAGTATGACAGCAAGGGCTGACCAGATGGGCTACACGTTTTTGCTACAATATTTGTATAAATTCTCACAATTTAAAAACATCGTAAAATAATATTAACCCTTTTATATTTACGTATACTGATAGTTTGTAACGTGCTCTAGTAAGTATCTGACAAAGCTATTGTGTTGGCGCAATAATTGTAGTTTTGCGCACAAATATTAAAAGTGAAGATCTTAGCTATCAGTTTTATTTCTATTTTAAATTATAAATTTTCATCAAGTACAAGCCGAATCAATTCAAATACATCATCTGTATTAAAAATGCCTTTACATGTACATATCTCCACCAGATCGATTCGCAACCTGGGGATCGCGGTAATATTAAAGGGATCGCGAAATAGCCTAAATAATAATGAAAAATCATTTATGAGAAAAAAATCATTTGTTATAAACTGCTATGGTCGCGCCGTTAGGAGCTAATTAGTAGCCTAAAAAGGAATAGAAGAAAAGAGAAGAAAAAAAGAGAACAAGGCCTCGGCGACTTGATCCACCTACCCGCTCCTGCCAATGTCTAGCGGCTCACCCACCTACTAAGAGCCTCATCTTAGGGGTGGGAAACCCAGACGTACAAAAAAAGGAAGGTGGAATAGGGCGCCACCGAATTTGGTACCGCTAGACGCCGCAAATCCAGAAATCACGAAACTAAAATTATGGCAAGCCTATACCAAGTGGCGGGTAAATGGCGCAGCCAAACCATCCGAAAGCGATAATAATAGAAAAGTTCGGACCAGGCTGTACTATATATATATATATATATATATATATATATATAACTAAACTTTATTAATAATACGCTAGGCTGAGAAATGGACAAAATCAAAGCAAAAACAAGAAATGAAAAGAAGGTACAACGTATAAATAGGCTTAATGATAATTTAACATAAAAGAAAAGTGAAAATTTAAAAGTAAAGCTAAAATACAACGTATTGAAAAAAAAGCTGAACAACCTCTACACCAAAATACGTATTTTTCTGGGTTCACAGGTTGTGAGCGTGCACCTAAATACAGAATTATAAGCCGGAGCTATTGAGCAGATACTGTATACGTCTAGAGGTTTCTTTATATGTTAAATAAAACTAAAGTTAAAATTACAAACTCGCCAGGAGTATCAAAATTGGCATAAAGGAAACAAAACGAAGTTAGACAAAGGTTTTATAATATTAAAAAAAACTGATATTTAATTTTAAAAAACAAATAATAGAGAAACTGTAATATCTTAAAAATGAATTGATTATTTAATTTAAACAAAACGAATAATAGAGAAAATATAATATCTTAAATATGAATTGATGATTTAATTTAAACAAAACGAATAAATGAGAAAATGTATATCTAAATTTAAAGTCGTAAACTTTAGAGAAAAAAAAGAAAACTTAATTTTATTTTTACTTCTAGGTAAAAAAATACGTATCCTTATTAACATCTACGTTTTGCGCAAATAGGAAAAATGTCGCAAAAAATAAATAAGTAATGTGGCTTTAAATTAATTTAAAATAAGATTATTAATAAATTATGTAGTATAAAAGAAAAGAAAAATTTATTAACGTGTTAACTCTAAATATTTATAACTTATATATAGCTTACACAATAATTTCTCACTCAAGGTGTTGTAACGGATCTTATAAGAGAAATTACGTGATCTTTGAAAACTAATTACGACTTAATATTTCAAATTACAAAAAAACAAACAAGATAGTAATTCTGAGCTTAGGTCCTGTGAACGTCGGAAGCGGGCGATCCTAATTTTCCGCTGCCTAATTGGTTGATACATTGAAAATATTAATCACTTTTGCCACGTATTATCTCTGTCAAAAGGGTTTTTCGTAGATCCACGTATGGAGAAACTTTTAAATAAAAAAAAATGCAACCATCACATTAATTTCTTTTCTTGACATATATATTTATTGTAAGTAAAATGTTTTGTTACGTGTTCGTAGAGACTTAATAATTTGTCGCAAATTAGTGTTCTTTCTTTACAATTTTGTTGTATTAATTTTGATATAAATTAATTTTGATAGCGCTTTCCCCACTCTGATTATCGATCGCGGAGATTCGGTCGCTCAGTTCGAAGAGCGACACCGGCTGATATCCGGCATTGATTCTCTCTCTACGAGGATTCTTGAATTAGGGCTTTATGACTGGTTATTAAGAAGTATTTTTTTTGTTCCGTGCCCTCCTGTAGTTAAGGGATTTAATCGTCGTTTTTTTACCTATTAAGGGATTTTACGGTGGCGAGAGGGTTCGTTTCCCACTACTGACATATAAGTTTTGTGTCTTCAAAACTACTAGAACATTCTGGTGACTTTTCTTACGGGCTTCTGAAGCCCCCACAGTTTCTTTTACGGCTTGCCGAAAATTCATACCATCGATTCCCGGATGCTTCTGTGACTAAATTTCTATATTCATTTCTACGAGCAAACCAAAACGTATTAAAATATTCAAATGTAAATTGCAGATGTAGCGTTTTGTCGGCAGACATTTCGATGACCTGGTCGTGAATCTCAACTGGTAACTTAGCAGCGACACAACGTTTTTTGTCTTCCGGAAAATACTCCGTCAACTGGGTGTTTAGCTCACGCAAATGCATCTTTATGCAATCCAAACTGTGTGAATGTTCATTCAAATTTTTCTCAATATAATCCGAAGTAAGTGGAAACATGTCCAAAATTTTTGCTTGGTAGGCGAATAATTCAGATATCAAGCTTCTTAATGAACACTGTATGTCATTAATAAAATGTTTTTATAACGTCCTTGTAAATTAACACTCAAGCTGTTTAAATGCGAAAATACATCAGTTAAGTAAGCCAACAGCAACTCATTATTCTTTAAAAACAATGTGAATGGCGTTTGTTTATCCTGGAAAAACAGTATTTATTCATCTCGCAATTCCAATACCCGGGTTAACACATACCCTCGCGATAACCATCTAACTTCTGTATGGAAAAGAAGAGATTTTTTATGCTCGCCCATTTCATCGCATAGTATGGCATCACCTGTTCTGTAACGGTCGGCTTTTAATAAAGTTAACCATTTTTTACAGCTTCACAAAGAATTTGATTGAGGCTTTCCGGCATAATAGATCTATAATTTTTAAAGTTACTCTTGTCCACTTTATTGTAAATAGATTTTATAATAGTATGATTTAATTTTAAATGCAAAACGTTATGTTTGTTTAAGATAAGGGTTATGGAATTACTATTCACATTTTCACAATGTCTGACTAAATCCATTGAATTTAAGCAGTAACTTAAACGACTTACATCTTATTTAACATGATACAGCGTTTAGAGAGGCAGTAAGGGATGATAAGGAGCGGAATTAAGAAGTAACATGTATACATGCATAAAAAACGGTAAGAAGATTATTTTAACGTAGCGTTTCAATTGTTTTCTTCATTTCCTTTCGGGATGCGAGCGGGGGGATGATTATAACAACGTATTAAAAAACAAATTTGCCTCTCTTAGCTAGTCCTTGGAAAAGAGACTCACGTAATGTATAATTTATATATTTTTTATGCCGACAAAATAATTCGTGAAGATATAGCAATCGTCGAAATTTCGGCCATAGATATTACTCCCTAAGCACCAGATTTCGCAGAAACGTAAAGGATAATTTTACAAGTTTCATTTAAGGGGCCTACAAATATACCAGGTTTCACATCTAAATCGGTAAGTTCGACTACGTAAATGATGATGAGTATTTTACACATACGTACATGAACCACTCGGATTCACGTATTACTTAAGGAATTCAGAATTACAGCGATAATTCTTCGATAATTTTCATAGTAGAATCTTGATAAATTCCATAGTAGAACCATAGCGCGTCATCAAGGAAATGCATAACAAAGGTAGACATTTCTAAAATTTTATCAAAAACCGTATCAAAAACTGGTTTTACTCTTATAAGAAAATGACTGAAAATCGATTGAAAAAATTTATGAAATAGTAAAATAAATTGAACCAGCTAATACGAAAAAAGGAAACCATCAATTTGGAGATAATATTGTGATTTCTGCGATACGAAGAACTACCGCATCGAACAAAACGTTTTAGAAGAAAAACTTGCAGATATGTTGAAAGATTGGGCCTTTAATGTATGGAAGGTGAATGTGAAAGAATATAAAGAGAGTATTATTAAAGCAATGTGGAATGTAACTACAAAATTACTACAAAAGAATACAGTCGAAAAATTTATCCTTTTCAAAGGATTGTGTTTAAAGCAGCGCGCCACGAAAGAAGAATCCTTCAAACGATTGTTATGCTTTAATTTTCATTTTTAATATCGATTAATAGTCTTCATTATTTATTGACGAGTCCCAGTATCTTATATTATATACGTTCATTCGGATACCTGTTCACCCCTTCCGCTTACACTCGGGTGAGATACGAGGATTAGTAGACAGACCTTGGTAGTGTAAAGTCGTTTAGAAAATTACTAGTGTATATCCTCTTAATGGAAATTAATTCACGCATCCTTGACCTTTAGTTAATTCATCCTTCATAAACGGATCAAGTCAAAGGGTGAATTCAAATTTTTGGAACAACCAATTTGCCGTTTGCGACTTACGCAGGTTTGAGGTAAATATAACCCAAGCTTAGTTTTTGCGTGGCGTTCCATTTCGTCTTCGTAAACGGAATCAAATAGCTTCCTGCTGATGAGTTTATGAGCACTGCAGCCTATACTTCAAGGAGAATTTATGGTCATCTAATTTCCCGAACAGCGATCGACCTGAGGAATTAATTACCACCTTTGACGAACAGGGACAGGATATCAAGTAATTCGTATTATTAAAGTTTTTGTGTAATTTAAATTTCGTGTTATAATTTTTTATATATATTATTTTCATATTTTGCCGTAATCAATTTAACTTCTTTTAACATAACTTGAATTCATTTTTGTGATATTCATATTGTTATTAGCGTTTCTAATGCCATATTAATCAATTTGCATAGCGGCTTAGAGCCCAACTCATTTAAAATTTAATATATCTTGTATAGTATAACTTAACTTGTCGGGCTAGTGGCTTGGTGGCTTGCACACTTGCCTCGTAGTCCGGCAGTACCGGGTTCGAACCCCGGTGCTTCCTTTCTGAGTTTGGTTTTCTGTAGTTTCCCAAATTCCACGGCAAATGCGGAAAGGTAACATCTTAAGTCGGTCTACAGCCGCAGGCGTAATAATAACTCATGGCCAGCCGATGCCCCCTGTAATTGGCGCAAGCTGTTGGGGGATGCTAAGGCATGGATTATTATTATTATTATTATTAAAGGCCAAATTATTCTTTCGTATTTTGGAAATTTAAATCTAAATTTTATAGCATATTCCGTTATCGATATATTTTATAGTAATATCTTCTGCGGTCACAATTGTTTTTGCCGTGTCGTACGTGACCACAGATGTTCTTTTTTTGCATACATGCAGGTGTCGATAAATGACGACACATTTTTGTAATTTCATAATTTTGGATTTATAAATTAAATCATTTGTATTTGTGAGTAGGATATTTTGACAATCGCCATTTCTGTTTATAAAATTATTGTTAATTTATCGCTAATGGTACCTTTAGAAAAAAATCTGCTGGAATAAACTAGTGTAATTAACTTCAGTAATTATTTTCGATTTTCTATTAACAGTATTATTACGTTCAACTTTTGAGATATTATGTTTACCGTACTGTATTCACC
Source organism: Melolontha melolontha (assembly GCA_935421215.2). NCBI lineage: Eukaryota > Metazoa > Arthropoda > Insecta > Coleoptera > Scarabaeidae > Melolontha > Melolontha melolontha. Next base: position 41,295,169 of record OW285243.1, read on the forward strand.
TTTTTGCGATATCTAGTTTTGGTTTTTGTATAGAGTTATATATATATATATATATATATATATATATATATATATAGTAAACCTAATCAGTAGGCGATTAAAGGTCTGTATATTACTTCAAAATATATGTATTTAAAAAACTACATGTTTCGGCAGTACGCCTTTATCAAGAGAATACAAAATATAAATAAGCATTTATATTTTGTATTCTCTTGATAAAGGCGTACTGCCGAAACATGTAGAGTTTTTTAAATACATATATTTTTAAGTAATATACAGACCTTTAATCGCCTACTGAATAGGTTTACCATGTCATACCAAGGTCACGAAGTTATTATATATATATATATATATATATATATATATATATATATATTTATATTTACCTTAACATGCAGTCGGTATAATTATACAGGGTGAATATTTCAATTGATTATTATTTCTTTATTTGATTTTAGTCAATTTTTAAATATAATACATCCATTTACTTAATTAAAATATAATCATTTATTTTCCTTTGATCGTGAATATACGAATTATTCGATCATAAGTTTTTTTTTGCCTTGGCACTCCCCGTAGCAATTTCCTTTTCAGGTATCCTGGACAGCAATTTCGGAGTTAGTACGTAGGTAGTAAGTCTAGATATATAGTTTAAGTAGTTTGTATGTGCATGCGTCGAAGATCGCGCAATCTCTTTTCTAAGTTTTCAGTCTGAACTTCCGTAAGCAAAACTGAGTGGCGCTACCTTCTAACTTTTATTTTAGTCACCCACCCGTCTCCGTCTCTTGTATGTACAATCACCCCTTTCATTCTTTAGGGGTTGTTCGTGGACACGCTGTATACGTGAAGGTCGTCCAAACCATGCTTGCATCTGCATAATCTCGGTGAAATAGAACTTTGTGATATTTGCTTTTAAAGGTTGTTTGGAGGTATATTTAAAAGTTTAAATAAATCGGAGTTTATTCATTAAGTAAAATACATAAACAATAACGAATAACAATTGTTTGAGATTTCTTTTAAAATCATCTTAATCATATTCCCAACAATTTTTCGTCAAAGGTATGGTTCCTTTTTTCATACTTTTGTATGTACAATCACTCGTTTCCTTCTTTAGGGGTTGTTCTTGGACACGCTGTATATTTCATTTCTACCCGAATGAATTCTGCGTTTCTTATAGAACTGTTAGGAAAAGATATTGAACAACAAATTCCAAGATAACAACAATGAGTATTTCTGCAAAACAGCAATGACGTGTTCTAAAAACTGCTTTCAACAAAAAATGAATTGTTAAAATGTCAACGTCGTCCACTCGGTCTAAATCCTATAAGGGACTTTAGGAAAATTTCAGCAAAAAGAGTATATATCCGTGATAAGAGTTGATGAATAGGGACAAGCCTGTATTGAGAAGAAATTCCAATATCATAATTGGAACATTTAATGTTAAATGTAGACGAGTAAAAAATCTTACCCATATTACGTGTGTGCTAATATCATTCCTGTAGTGAATCTATTAAAATCTAGCGTTTTTAATTGATATTTTCAATATTTCCTGTTAAATGTGTAATAAATTTTTGCTATTTTAACATCTTTCTCTAAGTAAATAAGTATAAAACATAATTGCTTGTTTAGGCGTTTATGCGAAATTATAAGAATATACGAGGAATGACCGATATTAAAGTTACAGGCTAAAATTACACTTAACATTTATAATTAAAGAAAATATCTAATATATTCCACAAAAGTTTGAATTTTAACGTTTTAGAATAATGTTACTCGAGTAAAAGGAAGTGTTGGGGTTGTATCCGATTCGTGTAGGACCATTGTTGGGAGATGTTCGGCTCGTGGATCCAAACGTCTGCGATGAATTCGGTTTCAGGCGGTGATGCTTTAACCCAAATTACTAGAATCACGAGCTCGACGCTTACTTCACCGTGCCGAGGATATAAGGCTGTATACACTTTACTTCTAACTAATCTTCTATTCTAAATCTTCGGTGACTATTTGTTAAATGTATAAATATATTTTCAGCTAAATGTGCACAGTTTACACTAAATACATTTATTTGTGAATCTACAACGACTTGTACTCACACAAAACTACTGTTGATAGTAATGTCCCTTGTTAAGGTATGACTGTTGTGTTGATATTTATGTAAGACTGTGTGTCTTGTTGTATGACTGTTCTACTCTGTACGCTTGCTTGTTATGATGTTACGAATAAGACTGTTGTGTTAAGACTGTGTTACAAATAGTTAAGAATATTGTAAAATACTTGTCTATTCGGGTTCTTAAATAAAACTAACGGTAACTTAGACACACACTATATTAATAATAAAAATATGTAACAATTTAAAACTAATAATTAACATTAGGCACATTTATGTATTTATATTTATATAAGTTCACTCGGCGATGATTTGGTATCGAATGAATTAAATCCCTTCCTTTACGGCTTATATATCGACCTCGCACTCTCTCGTGTTTTTCTTAGTCTCGGTCTTTCCGTTTCTAGATCTTTTGTGAAGGCGCCAGAGGAACGATACGTGACATATCGTTGGGTGAGTTATCACAATATACTACTACCCCTACAAACTATTACATAATTAAATGCGTGTATTCGTTGTGCATTGTGTTGTTTAACGTCACACCGGGATTTTGCTCTTGTTATTAATTTGTGGAAATTGTACCTATGAACGACAATACCCAAAGTTTACGAGAGGTTCTTAAAATTCTAATCTTAGCTAATAAATAATCAAATATTATTACTAATTAAGTATTGGTGTTATAAATTCAAGTATGTAGTTCCGGATCGTCCCTTGCCAAAGCAATAAAATTTATTATACATATTTAGGGACTGCGATCTTAGGAATGAACATACAGATTAAACCCTTTCTTCACTATAATCCAAGGTAATAAAACAGCGATCCAATGTATCAAGCAGTAAATTAGCAAATGTAAAAGATATCACTTTCTTAGAACCTAACGAAAGTTTTATAGTTTGAATGTGGTAATAAAATTCTGTTGTACAGTGGTTTAAATTCGAAAAATGAACGTTAAATATTTATAAAATTGGAATTGACGCTGAATTCTATATCCTAGATTTACTTACACTTAACCATAAAAAGTGTTTGAAATTAAAATATTACAAAAGGATATTAAATATATCCTCAACAGGAGTATTTTTAATATTAATAAGTGAATAGAGAAGATTATATTTTAGTACAGGAAGAGGTTTGAGGAGCTTAATGTGTAAAGTTAATAGCGGGTTTTATTCATATTGATCACTTATCTAAAGTAACGAATAAATATCAGAATAATTTAAACATCCATGAGTAGGTAAACCCCACCAGTTTTGTATAATACAAAGGTATTTTTAATAATATAAACTCCAGATTTTTAATAATATTTTATATTATTAGAAATACCTTTGTATTAACGAATAAATACGTTAATTTCTTTAATATTTTTTTGGGGGAAAAACTATCAAAGGGTATAGCGATTTTAACTATACTAAATATTTTCAGCATATCCTCGGTTTCTAATGTCATTCGCTTTACTAAAATGTTTATAAGTGTTAATAATATACAATCTTCTATGTTTTGAATTGAGCACAAAATCTTTAGGTCGTCATCAAACGCGCATTTTCCACATTGAAGCTTGTGTAGCAAAAAATAAATAAATCGTTAAGGAATTAAAGAAAAAATATTGGCCCAAAAATCGATCTTTGAGGGATAGCCGAAATTATATGATACAATAGAAAGCTATATCCATTTGAAGTTGCGTATTGCGATCTATTATATAGATAGCAGTTGAAAAAAATAAGTAGCACATCTCTTCTCAGATATCAAAATTTTGCGATCTATTCTATAGAATGCTTCAGAAAGGTTGGTGTTTACAACATCAACCTGATTGTCAATTACTTCACTCATTATGTGTGAGAAATATGCTAAGTTAGCCACCGTAAATCGTTTCTCTATAAATCCATGTTGTGACAACGATATTTGGTGTTTGGTTTGCAGATAACGTATTATAGAGAGCTAAGCCTGTAATTCTCCATGTTTGAAGTAATACCGTTCTTTAACATGGAACATATTTTACATATCTTCCTTATATCCGTGAAAATAGATGTTTTTAAAAACAGTTTGAAAATAATAGTTAACGGATAACTAATTTTGCAATCTCTTATCAGAAAGTTAAGCCATCGTACCCAGACATAAATTTGTCATTCAACTTTTTGAATGCAATCAAAAAGTTTGAAGCAAAATTGCTCAGTGAATGAAGAATATTGCAAATAGATATCGCTGTTAAAAACAGATACGAACCCTAACAACTTAATGTTCGGACAGTACTAATTTTTATAGTTAATATTTTTTTGTAAATACTGAACATTGTTAATTATTCATTTTTATTTCTTATTTGGTAAATACACAATTTCAAATCATTTCGTACAAAAAATAACTGTTCTCTTTTAAAAAGTATAATTTTTAAAATGAAAAAATTAAAATCCTAGTAAATGACACTGACAACTTAATATTCGAACGACTTTATTTTTAACAAAATGGCAACGATTGATATTACAGATTTGACATTTATCACTATCGTAAGCATTGTTTTTTTATTGTACTCAATTTGTGCTATTAAAAAATAGGTCATGGTGAAGCTACTTCAAAGAAAATTTGCGAAATTATTGCGAGGCACTACAATGAAGGGAAAAGCATGAGTGCAATTGGAAAAAATTGAGCTTGGCGAAATCCACTGTATGAGACATTATTAAATGCTATGGAGAAACAAATAGCTACGAAAATCGAGGTTAAAGTACTGGACAACCAAAAAAGTGACTTATAGATTGAAGAGACAACTTGTAAAAATATGTAAAACCCGCTGAAGAGCACTCTAAAGGATGTAACTGCTCCTTCAATGCAGAAATCGGTGTAAGAATTTCGCGAGAATGTTGCAGGCAGTGAATCCACAAATCAGGACTCGGTTTTTATAAGGTATAATTCAAATATACTAATATATTATGTATTTGAGTTTTCTTTAATTTTAAACGATTTTACTATAGGCGACCAGGGGTTGAATCGTAAGGCCAGCAACCTTGCATTCGGAAAACATTTGAAATAACTAAAACACCCAGTAGCAATAAGCCTCGAATGTCGGAAAAATATAATACTAGACGAAAACAGCAACGAAAATGGACTATGAATTTAGGCATATGGAGCATACAAGGTATAAGAAATAAACAGAAAGAAATTATGTTAGAATTTATCCAAAGTCGCAGCGATATAGCAATCCTCTCAGAAACAAAGAAAAAGGGAATCGGAATCGAAAACATCAACGATTTTGTACATTTACATACCAAAGTACCCACACACGACAGAGCAAAAGCTGGGGTATCTATACTAATTTATAAAAATCTAGAAAAATACATTAAATCTTGGGAACCAATAAACGAACGTATAATTAAAATGACGATCCAAGTGAGGGGAAAATTTATAACAATTCTCGGTGTACCTATATGCGCCAAACAACAATGCTTTAGTTCATGTTAAGTATCAGTTTGGAGATACTTTTAGAATTATAATCGATCAAATCCCGTGTAGTAATGAGATCATCATGGGAGAAGATCTAAATAGTCGAGTCGGAAGACAAAGAAATAGTAACGTAGTAGGCAAACATTTGGAAGACACAGTTAACGATAACGGTAACAGAGTAAAATCTCTGTGACCAGTCCGACCTGATGATTACTAACACTTTTTTCGCGCACAAATATATACATAAATATACTTGGTATCAACAAACAAGAGGACTTAGGTCAATTATCGATTATCTCATTGTTCGACGATATTCTGGAATCAAGGTACAAGACGTTACAGTGAAGAGGGGTGCGGAATGTGGATCTGATCACCGCTTACTGGAATCAAAAATATTTATTCCCTTTGTGGAATTTCATTTAAACAACTTCACTGAGAATAAGTTAGACACGACAAAGTATATTTTAGAAAGCTTTGAACATGACAGTACCAAATATTTATATGCCAAGAGATTAGAGCGAAAATTAGTTGTAACTGACCTAACAACAGAAGAAGAATATGATCATATAAAACATATATTCTTGAAGCTGCAGACGAGGCTGTTGGAATAACACAGATGACTAACAAACCTGATTGGTGGGATGAGGGTATAGAACAACAAATTAAAAACAAGTAACAACTTTACCAAAAACTTCTTCAAAAGCATGACGACGTGACAAGAGAAGAATACAGAAGAGCAAACAGGGAGGTAAAGAACTATGTCATTAAGAAAAAGAATTAATCTCTGAAAAAAAAGTGCAAGTACATAGACCAACAAATAGGAGGAACCCGAAGCTCAGAAGCTTGGAAGACCATAAAATCGGTAAAAATATCGGAGAAACAAGGATTTAATTTGAGCAGTATAGCAAAAAAGACTGGGTGCATCACTTCTCAAAGACCTTTTGGAAGAAAAACGCGTTGAATTTCTGGGAGAACAATACCAAATATGTAATTTATCTCATATAGATTAATTAAAACAAGTACAACAATCCGTAAAAGACACAAAATTGAGAAAATCTCCTGGACCTGAAAGAATAAACCCGGAATTTATAAAATATGGACCTGAAAAGCTGTTAAAAGTACTTAAATCTTTATTTGAAAGATGCTTAAATGGCGAAGAAACACCAACTGAATGTAGAACTTCCTATATATCGACCGTTCATTAAACAGGTTCAAAATACGATCCCAATAATTACCGGGGTATAGCAGTCATTCCAACAATAGGAGGAATATATTCCCGGATTATTATAAACCTAATAGAAGAAGACATTGAAGATCAGCAACAGAAGCAACAAGCGGAATTCCGGGCGGGAATATCTACGAAGGACAACTTCTTTACTTTTAAAATAACATTAGAAAAGCGAACTCAGCGAAATAGAGAAACACATAGAGCTTTCATTGATCTTGAAAAAGCTTATGACAGTGCCCCAGTATCACAGTTATGGAAAACAATGGAAAAGCTCGACATTAGACCAACATTAATTAGGGCCGTCCAACAATATTACAAAGAAAATTATACTGCAATCAAAGTTGGAACATCATTGACTGAATCCTTTAACACCACAAAGGGACTCAGACAAGGGTGTTGTCTATCTCATACCTTATTTAAAATATATCTAAACCAATCCCTAAAAGGCTGGATACGCAAATGTAAAAACATGGGTCTCCAAGTTGGTGATGATATCCTATACACACTCTTTTTCGCACATGTTCAGGTAGTAATCGCAGAAGACGAGCAGGATTTGAGTTATATGGTTAGAAAGCTGAATGAAGAGTATACACTAGCCGGTCTTAAAATAAATCTGAGTAAATGTGAATACATGATTGTAGGCAGCGATAAAAATGACAACCTATAAAAAACACTAAAGCTATGTAAAATACCATTAACAATATAAATAAATTAGATTTCGCTACGCATGAATAAATAAAAGCACCACTTTAATAATTCAGGTATAAAAATATTTATTTGAATCAAGACCAATCCCTAAAAGGCTGGACACGCAAATGTAAGAACATGGATCTCCAAGTTGGTGATGATATCCTATACACTCTCTTTTTCGCAGATCATTAGGTAGTAATCGCAGAAGACGAGCAGGATTTGAATTATATGGTTAGAAAGCTGAATGAAGAGTATACACTGGCCGGTCTTAAAATAAATCCGAGTAAATGTGAATACCTTATTGTAGGCAGCGATAAAAATGACAACCTACCTTTGGAAAACGAAACAAATAAATAACGTTGACAAAGTTAAATATTTAGGAGTAATTTTCAATAAGCAAGGAAACATCAAAGACGAGATCCAGGAAAGAATTACAAAAGGTAGGAAAACTATTGGGGCACTCAATTCCATACTTTGGGAAAAAAACCTTTAGACGAGACACAAAACTTCATATTTACAACTCAATTGTTAAGAGTATTTCGTTCAGAAATATGGGATTTGAGTAAAACTAATATAAGGAAGCTGCTGGTCGCAGAAATGGATTTTTTAAGAAGAAGCTGTCGAATATCGAGACTCGAAAATATAAGAAATGTATAAATAAGAAGAAGGATGAACATCGAGAGGGATATTATTGACGAAATATAGAAAAAGCAATTGACTTAGTTCGGACACACAAAGAGAATGAATGATACGAGATGGCCAAGGAAAGTGTTAGAACGGATACCTTCGGAAAAGCGAAAGAGAGAAAGACCAAGAAGAAGTTGGAGAGATGACATTAACGAAACTATGGATGCAAGAAATTTAGAGGAAGACATGTGTTACGACTGAAGGATACGGAAACTGAGGACGGAGAGGTGGCGACAGCCGTAGATAATATGCATATATATATATATATATATATATATATATATATATATATATATATAATAGTATATATATATATATATATAATGTAAACTTAATAAGTCGGCGATTAAAGGAACCAGACCTTTAATCGCCGACTTATTAAGTTTACCTTATCATACCAAGGTCACGAAGATATTATATATATATATGATAATATATATATATATACATATACAGTATGACTGAAGTTTCATTTTGTTTTTTTGGGGATATATTCTAAAAAATATAACAAATAAACTAGTAAAAATGTTTTCTAATAAAAGTTGTCTAGAAACGCCAAAAAAAATTTATTTATAACAGCCCAATGTTTTCAAGTTTCACTGTACACATTTCATACATAATAGGTCAGTAACCGATGAGTGGCCGTAACGATATCAAACTGTGTCAGGGTCAAGTTTAAGATGTGAGACTGCAGTTTACTTGGTACATGTGATAGAATGAAATGTCCGGTTTATTTGTTTTTTCGCTACATTTATGGGCGGGAATAATAGATAACTTTATCGTCGGTCCGTTTGTTCTCCCTGCTCGTGTTAATGGCCAAACTTATTTAGAATTCTGACAACATAATTTACAACCGCTGTTAGAAGATGTCCCACTTAATATTAGATATCGGATGTGGTTTCAACATGTGTATCAAGATCACTGGATTGGACGCGGGGGTCCTGTCGCATGGCCACCGCGTTCTCCTGACTTAAATCCGCAGGACTTTTTCTTCTGGGGCTATTTAAAACAACTGGTGTATGTAAATGAAATAAATACCATCGATGAACTGCAAAATCGTGTGAATGAAGCAAGTACTTCAATACGGGAGCAAAATGTCCTTCAGCGTGTCAGCGAATCACTCATTCGACGTTTGGAGTTGTGTGTGCGAGTCGGTGGGGGAAACTTCGAACACCTGTTGTAGACATGTAAAGTACGTTTTAACTATCCTAAAAATATCGTTTTTGTTACTATTATTAATTTATATTTTTATTTTAAATTAAAAAATGTTATTGTTTTTAAGTTTGTTTTATGTTATTTAAGTTAACAAAAGGAAACTTCAGTCATACTGTATATATATATATATATATATATATATATATATTCATTGATAAATTCTTGAAGTTTTTCGGCTTCTATATGAAATATTTACAAATATTATCAAATTAGTGTGTAATTGTGAAGTAAATATGAATGTGAACATGAACGGCTAAGAAATTAACTAAATATATACATATTGTAAAGATACGCCTCCACATACGGGCGTCAAAATGTAAGAATTCACGTTGGCGTGACAAATGTAGCAATAAATTATAGAATATTTATAATAGTAGTGATCTAACATCTGATTGTAAGCAGTATCCACAATTAATAATAGATGTCGTTTTTGAGCATAAATTGGATACAGAATCTTCTAATCTCTTATCTCAGGACCGTCGTGGATTAAAAAAACACTCTTTAAAGAAATGTAAAATACCATTAACAATATAAATAGATTAGATTTCGCTACGCAAGGATAAATAAAAACACCACTTTGATAATTCACATATAAAATATTTATTTTAATTAAGAAAACTATACAAGAATGATGTGAAACTCGTTTCAACGATGAAATCGCATATTATAATATTTATGATAGTAAAAGTGTATGCTAATAATTGTAATGTTAAACCAGTTGAAAATACAAAAGCGATTATTATTATATCAAATAAGCTATATTAATAGGTAAATACTATACGTGTAATTAACTAACAAAGATTCTTTATTTTGAGGTATCTAAATGATTATGTTTACTAAGTTAAATCATGATATTGTTTTGTAAATTTTGAAATTAATAATATAACAAGTATTTGATTTACTTTGAAAGGTAATAAAAGACCTGTGTTTCGTAGGATGAGCAGCAAACTGGAAAATGGACTTCTACAACTCAAATCCAAGTGTGCAGCCACGTATGATAAAGGATATATATTCGGATGGGTCAGGTGAATTTCTGTATCGGATCCGGTGTTAGTTAAGGTACATCGGATAGGTTTTCAAGTAAGTTAAAACGTTATTGCTTTTAATAGCTTGAGCAATCGGTGACCTTCACCAAGCGATGCTCATGAAGATTTCTCGTAGAAAACTAATTTTACTTATGTGAAAATATGTTTAAACGTTGCTTTAACGATATATGCACCTTTCGAATATGTTTATGACTACTAATCACTGTTTTTTCTGTATTTAAACCAATTTTAAAGCGGACGAATATATTTTCGGTGCAACACTATCAAAATCTATGAACCGACATTCGTCATTTATTTTTATCAAAGCCTTTTTAAATGCAAAAATTATTATTATAATTGATTTTTAAATATATATGTTAATGATTTGAATGGAGTAATTAAATTAATATAAGAATTTACATGTATGTTGGAATGTGTTTTAAATGATAGGTTACGTTTTAAATTTGTATATAAATAGAACCTGTTCGCGGTTTTTCCATTTTTAAAAAGTGGGAGTGCCCGAACTAATGTCGATATAAAATTCAAATGTAAATAAATTAAACATCTTTTTTTTATTTCGCGCAATTGAATTAAATGACCAAGATAAAATCTTAAAAATATGAAAAGTAAATTTTGAAATAAATATAATTATGTCTATAATATCAAAAGTTGTCGCGATATAAATTTATTAACACTTCGACATTAATTTTCACAAGTTATGTCCACATAGCGCAGCAATTCAATATGTTATTTTCTTATACTAATTTCTACCTTGTCATTCTTAGCTCACTGGAATATCCATGCAGCTCGTATCACAACAATATATATATAATTATAATATTTTCGTGACCTTGGTATGATAAGGTAAACTTAATAAGTCGGCGATTAAAGGTCTGGTTCATTACTTCAAAGTATATATATTTAAAAGAACCCTACATGTTTCGGCAATGATGCCTTTGTCAAGGGAATAAAAAATATAAATTTATATTTTTTATTCCCTTGACAAAGGTATCATTGCCGAAACATGTAGGGTTGCTTTAAATATATATACTTTGAAGTAATGAACCAGACCTTTAATCGCCGACTTATTAAGTTTATCTTATATATATATATCCTAGTTTACAAGTCTATACATAAACCAATATTAATGTATGGTAGTGAGAGCTGGGTGTTAACAAGGCAGCAAAAAAGTAAAATCCAGGCGACTGAGATGAGATTCCTGAGAGCAGTTAAAGGCATTACAAGAAGAGATAGAATACGGAATGAAACAGTGAGGGAAGAACTAAGAGTGGAATCGATTTTAAAGAGCATTGAAAGGCAGCAACTGAAGTGGTTCGGACATCTAATAAGAATGGAAAACCAGAGACAACCGAAACGGATATGGCTGGCAAGGACACAAGAAAAGAGGACTAGAGGAAGACCGAGAAAAGAGTGGAACAGTGCAGTGGCAGAGTGCTTGGAAGCTAGGGGAACAAAGTGGAAGGATGCAGAAGCAATGGCAAGAGACAGAAGGGATTGGGCAATGTTTTGTTCGTAAATAAAAAGTTTTTAGACGCCTTAACACCTTCGGGTATAATAAGGCTTTATCGATTATATATATATATATATATATATATATATATATATATATTGTAATAGATACTTGCGCCACGTTGTATGCCAAAAATGTTATAATCCCCTTACGGTCCCCAATTAAATAATAATAATAAATAAAAAAATGATTTAAATAGATGTTGAATAAAATTTAACCAATTCAAATTTCGCGCTTAGTAAGAGAGAAACAAATCCCGAACTTGTATTATAACCTATATACAATAATATTTAGATTTAAATTGCCATCGGTTATCTCAGTGGATATTAGCAAGAATCTAATACTCAATTGACATGTAAGATATCGTTCTTTTATAATAAATATTATTTATGTATAGTTAAGCCAATTGAAACTAAGGTTATGTATATGATTTAATATATTTAAAAACTGATTTTCTCACAGTTTAATAGAATATGTTTTTAATTTTATTTTTAGATACAAAGAGCTAATTAGGAAATTATGCCAAGCTTTTAATATGTTGGGATTTGGATCAAATTTCCCATAAACGAATAGATACCAAGTAATTTTATAAGTATGAAGAGTAATTAAAATATGTGTAACATAAAATTGACTGAGTATTACGATTTTTTTGTAAATTACAAAGAAAGATCAATCTAAAATTTTGCCAACTTAAGAAAAACTATTTAAACCAATTGGTGATTGTAACAGAGTAATTACTAATATAAATAAATGGGTAAGCCAATAAATGAAATACCAAAATTAAGTCCACTATGTGTCTCCTTATGTATATTCAAAGTTCTTGCCAGATGTATTTAGTCGACTGCTTGAAGAGTTGACAGGAAAATCTTTCAGTAGATGAACGAAATGGCTATCGATGGTCTCGAACTTCCCTTATACAAGGTCCTTCTGGATATTCTGGGTAAAGAATCTCCTTTAATATTTATTGTTCTAGATTATGCCTAATATTCATATCACAAGTTAGGGACGGGTTTTAGTAGATGTTCATTATGGATCCTTCCATGTAATATCAGATATAAGCTTCAACATCAATATTATTAATGGATTATAATTTTACATGGTTTTATGTGTTTCTGGGCACAAGTAAGTGGATTCTTAATCCACTTACAATTAATTATATTGTATATTTTTTAATTTGTTGGCTTTTCAAAACACAATTACCAATTCAATCTGGTTTCATCGAAAACTCAAAACAAAAACACTTTTTCAGAAATCAACAACCAAAACAATAGCGATGCTAGTATAAATTTCTAAATTAAAAAATATCAGTATACCTTTCAATATACAGAATTTTCATTGATAATTTAACTTTTTAGTTAATCCTAATGTAATATATATAATTTAAAAAAATATGTCAAATGTCTTAATTGTTACTGGGCATAATTTGGTTTAGAGAGATAACATAATATATTTTATTATTAATGTATAAAACAATTCTAAAATGTCTGTCCAGTTTTGACTGACATATACAAAAATATGAATACTATCCAAAAAATATGTCATACCTATCTATGAACATACTTGACAATAGCAAATAAAATAACTTTTTAAAATTTCAAAATAAATAATATATTTAAACTCATGTAATGGTAATAGTCCCATTATAATATATATACATATACTATAGACGAAAGAAAAACTACTGTTAACAAAAGCCCAAATGAAAAATCGTCTAATCTGGGCCAAGTCTAAATTGTACTGGACAGTAGACGATTGGTCCAAAGTCATAGTTAGCAACGAGTCCAAATTCGACGTTTCTGTATGTGGCAGTAGTAACGTATTATTTTGGATAAAATTGAAACTTTTAATAAGGTCTGTCTAAAAAGGACTATGAAACTTGCAAACGGCATGATTACTGGAGGTGTATGACTGGAAAGGGTGTAGGAAAGATGGAGATAATAGACGGAATTGTTAATGCCAATAAATATCAACAAATTCTGAACAATAGCCTCATTTCTAGTGTAGAAGAGCTCTATCCCGACAGATACTACATTTTTCAACAGGTTAGGGCATCATCCCATACGGCAAAATCAACAAAAAAATGGTTTGAGGAACATGATATGAGAATTTTAGCATGGCCTTCGAGCAGTCCAGATCTCAATGTTATTGGGACCTTGTGGCACCGCATGAAAAGTTACTTAAGGAATAATCCTCAACGAACAATAAGTGAATTAAAGACAACTCTCAGAAATTTGGGAATCCTTTACACGAGATTATGGCAAGTTGCTTGTGGAATCCATCCCAGCCAGAGTAATAGCTGTTATAAAAGCCATAGGTGACGTGACTTCGTTTTAAGTCATGAAATAAATGATCTTCCGAATATTAAGATGTCAATGTAAAATTATTCATTTATTAATTTGTTAAGCTTCTATGTAGATTGAGTTTGAGTAAAATATATTCTTTGATAAATATAGTCTTTCATTGTGTGCCAAAGCTAAATATGCGAATATTAAATCAAATTACAAACCCTCAAATAGAAAATCAGAATATATTTCGAAAAATTGGTATCGTCCGAACATTAAGTTATTAGGGCTCGTATTAGGCTTTCCACTCATATTGCATATTTTGCCTCTTTTTACCATACGTCAATAATATGTCACCCCAACTCCGATATACAGTTAGTCATCGTAGTAATTCTTTTCTTCCTAAAGGATTTACTCCGAGACAAAGGGCTCCATTTATTCTAAAATACTGTGTGCAGTATTTACATAATTTTATTATTCGTCTGTTATCCGTGTGACATCGGCAGCGTGCGTAAATAATGAGGTATTAAGAAAAATCGCTCCTCCTGCTTTGGCAGGAACATCTGCGGATTCTAAGCGAAGAGCGAGCGGCGGAGTGGATAAGTTACCGTAAAGCAGGAAGGGTCTCGTAGGATATTAGGAGTCGACTAACTTCTGAGTAAAAGTCTTCTTCGGGACGCCGTGGGCATTTCAATTAAAGTTTCTAGCCCGGGGAGCAAGATGACATTTTTGAAATACTTCTTTCCCATACATATGCGTGTGTATTGTTCTTGTTGCAACTGTACATACCAAGAGAAAACTAAATTATTAACATATACTTGTTTCAGTCAACATCCCCCTTCAGAAATGAGAAAATACAAGCTCTTCCTTTAATAGGAAAAAAGGATGCCAACAGTTAATGGGTGAAAACAACTTTTCTAATTAGGAAAGTTGAGACATCCTGTGGATTACAGGAAATGTACGCCACTGTTCTTCTGCTGTCTTTTTTGTGAGTACATAATTACTTTTTTAATTAATAGATATTTAGTAATGCGTACTTTAATGTATTTTTAGTTGAGAGTATATTTATATTAAGAATATATAGACATTTACCTTCGAAAAATAAAAAGGTAGAGAGAAAATATGCAGGAAAGTAAGTTACAGAATAAAAATAAAAAAACGCAATCACGCTAATCTGACACAACTGAATTAATTAATATAAAACTTAGTTTGCATTTTTGTACGTGAGATTTAGGCTTTTAAATACTCTTAACCATTTATTAGTTTTACATATTACTATGTACTTTGATGTATAGGGCTTTGGTAAAATCTTAATTTTAATTGCTTACACAAGCATATGTGCCTACCTGGATTCTTTATCTTGAAAATTTATTCCCAATTATCGAATTCTATGTTATTAGGCCTAGCATCAAATTTTCAATAAAATATAAATAATTTATCGAAAAGTATTATTTAATACACAGAGTATGTACGTGAGTAAGATAAAGCGGACAATTAATCGATCGATTAAATTTTATACACATTTTTAAGCATCATTACTAGGGACCGGACAAAAAAGGCCGATGACTAATCGCACACGGGCATACTATTGAAAATTTGTATTTTTAAAGAGTTTTTCATTTTACTTATATAATTGGAACACAAACTGGTGGCGACCTATAAAATACGAAATACATTTTTATTTGTTCATTTTGAAGTTCAAGTTGAGTAAAGGAGTATTAATATTAACAAGCAATACTTTCTCAAGGTTCTTTTCTATAATATTTGTTCTCTTTGAATGAAATATAGGTGCATACTGGAACTATTCTTTTATTTCTGCGTATCTAGCAGTTAGATTTTGAAGCATTGTCCCCATACACAATTTCTGCAATGTTATTAAATCTGGATTTCTATTAAAAACTGCGTCAACTTTTGCCGAAGACTACATCCGAAGTCACTTGGAATATTTTTCAAATTATTAATAGGTGGCTAATCCATCATTTAATTTGAGATTTTGATTTTCAAAATAAGTGATTAATTAGTTTTGGAAAATTTATAATTAGAAATACTTTGAGCATCATCATTTAAACATGTAACAAAATTTTGTAAAATATCGAAATTCTCTGCATAAAAACTAATAGCTCCCAACCACGTTCCCCATGTAGTTATTACTAGAGAGGGAAGTAGTGACAAAGATGGAAGTTTTTCCCTGCAAAAAGCTTACTCTTAATCGTGCTTTTCTGAAAACATTTTTAAGAGCGGATACAAGTCTATCAACTTCCGGAAAGGTGTCTCTGATATATTCGCAGATTCTGTGAAGAGCATGTGCTACACAAGTAATATGCAGCATATTAGAATATGTTTCCTTTAATAGTCTACCTGTTTTTAAAATATATGCAGCACTGCCACTGACAAATAAAAGTATTTTTTCTATGTACCTGTCGTCCGAATGAAGCATTTGGTGCATATTCTCGTAAATGGTTTTAGCTACTGTTTCCGCATCAACTATATTTATAACTTTTATTGCTACTACATATACGTTATATGGAATAGTTGGATGTAGTACACCAACTACAACACTTACCACACAGCGTCCTAATATATCGACAGTTTCCTCGGCACTTATCCATAGGTACTGATTTGAAAGATTGTGATGTCACCCGGTCCCGGAGGTCACATCGATGCTTTAACACCGGAGGTTCACCAACATAATAAATAATAGACGGGACAACGGTTAAATAAGAATATATAATTTAATAACGACATAACATCGATTAACAATAACAGATATTACATTGTATCAAGAGCCACTAGTCTAGCAGGGATACTAATACACTCGCTCGGACTATGTCTCTGTCTGACTCTGTCTTGAGATCTCGCAGGGTCACATTATATATTCGAGCGTGTCCCCCTTTAGCCTAGTGACCTGGTGATAAGATAAACAAGGTGGTGAAAGATCGTAACACACCGAGGTCGTGTTTGACGAAAGATCATAACACACCGAGGTCGTGTTTGGAAAGATCGAAACACACCGAGGTCGTGTTTGACGAAAGAGATGCGTTTGCAATACATGACCTGGTATAGTTACCGCAAGATGGCTTCTAATCGTTCTACTGTTTTAGTGTAGCACTTAGAAACATAATATTTGCGTAAGGTGGATTTATCAGGAACATTTCGACCAGTATATTTTTGGAGAAATGTTTTGAAGTTGGGATCGTTAAGTTTGTTTAATGGAATATTTGCCACCATTAAAGTTTCACAGAGTTCTTCGTTAAAGTTTTCAGATTCCAACTGGACTAATTTCTGTGTATGTGTTTCCTATTCCAATTTCTTGGTGTTTTTAACGATATTTTACAGACTTTGCAATAAATTTCGGAATCACTGGCAATGAACATAAAATCAGTACGACCCTTAGTCCAATTCGCCATTGTTTCACGATGCCATTCTCGACGTTGTTCTATATCATATCTGAAAAAGTAACTTAAGCAATGTTCTAGATCTAAACAAATTAAAATTAAAATGTATGCGCAAGTTATTGAAACTTAACGAAATTCACTGGACACTTACTTAATTGGGAGAACTAGATTCGATGAAACGATATTAAACATGATCTACTACAAAAATTACGAAATATGTAATTAACAGTAAAAGCAATGAAAAAATGAATCTAAATCACCGTACTTTATTTATCTTACGAAATATAAACAAATAAAATAAATTAGAAATACTTCTCACGCTTCTATCTACGCCCATGAAGAAAGGAATTTAAGTGAAGTATTGAAGTAATTGCGTCACAGTTCAACGACAAGAAACAGATGTGTTGTTAGCCGAATAGTCCTATTCAATAACTGCGTGTTGTACATAGCGATGTTATAGACTATTTACATGGTCGATCTTAATTTCGGCCTCTCGTGTCCGGTCCCTAATCATACATATCTTTCACAATTATTAAATTAATAATATAAATGAGTTTCTATTTACTCATGGATCTCTGAATGATATCCAAAATTAAATGCTTGAATGTTTGCGAAAATTTTGTTTGCGAACCCATAAATTTCAGATCTCATAAAATTTCTCTTCGCGAATTTGCCATTTTTAATATTCTATAATGTCAGAGCGAACATGTTCTAGTCCACTAGAATGGGCTCTAGAAAAGATGAGGGAGAGCACATAGAAACGTCGAGACACCATCAGTTCGACTCAAAACTAGATACAACGCGGATTAACACCGGAAAGAAAATTGTAACATATTTCATCAACAAAAATATTTAACGGAATATATACAGTGTTAGTAAAAAGTGTGGAACCCCTAAGTATCTCTGCAACGGTTCATTAATTTTAAATATAATTCGTTATACCTTTGTAAAAAGACTCAAGGATTCTAAAATAATATCAAATTTACTGTGTCATATCCGATTATATCGGAAGTAGACATCCAATTTGATATTTTAAATGGAACACCTATATAAATGAGTTGAAAATTAGCAGTTTTGCCAATTCATTCATGGCTTATGATGTTACTAATGAAAACTGATTTCCAGGAAGTAATGTTTTTGATCTCAATAGCAATGTGGAGGTTTACCGTATCGAGAATTGGACAAGGCATTCTAAAATGTATAAATATAAAGGTGCTCCATTTAAGATATCAAATTGGATGTCTATTCCCGGTATAACTGGAAGTGATACAGCAAATGTGATATGATTTTTAGAATCCTTGAATCTTTTTACAACGGTATATCCAATTTTATTTAAAAAAAAATGAACCGTTGCAGAGATAGGGGGTTCCATACTTTTTACTAATACATATATATATATATATATATATATATATATATATATATATATATATATATAGTAAACTTAATAAGTCGGCGATTAAAGGTCGGGTTTATTACTTCAAAGTATATATATTTAAAACAACCCTACATGTTTCGGCAATGATGCCTTTGTCGAGGATATAAAAAATATAAATGACAGAATATAAATGTCAAATAATTGAGTTGCTATGGTTTAAATTATTCAAAGATACATTCCAATAATAATAATAAGTCATGCCTTAGTATTCCAAAAAATAGATAGCAAGGTGTGAACATATGTGTTGATCGCTGCTAGCAGCTTTTGTCTCTTTCTGGGTATGATTTTGTGTGCCAGCAGCAACCAACACACAAATTCATACCCAGAAAGAGACAAAAGCTGCTAGCAGCGAACAACACATATGTTCACACCTTGCTATCTATTTTTTGGAATACTAAGGCATGACTTATTATTATTATTGGAATGTATCTTTGAATAATTTAAACCATAGCAACTCAATTATTTGACATTTATATTCTGTCATTTATATTTTTTATATCCTTGACAAAGGCATCATTGCCGAAACATGTAGGGTTGTTTTAAATATATATACTTTGAGGTAATAAACCAGACCTTTAATCGCCGACTTATTAAGTTTACCATATCATACCAAGGTCACGAAAATATTATATATATATATATATATATATATATATACATATACATATATATATATAAAGCTGTCCATGAAATAAAGAAACAACGTATGAGAACTGGAAAGATCTAATTATATAGAATATAGATCCAAAATTCCCTCTCATAAGCAAGAAAAGCAAGAAAATGGCGGAAGTCTTTAAAAAATATTTGTCACGCCACTGCATTTGAAGGAGTGAGAACGACTATAAAGAGGGGGTAGCGTTTAAGTAGTGAAAGAATTTTTCCCCGATTTAGTTTTGATCATTACAGCCATGATGTGTACGTTGGATATGATTTACATTTACGTATTCTTATTAACGTGTTTCTATTAAGGAAACAGGCAGAAAACAACAAGAACAATTTTAATAATATAAATACAATATAAGTTCATATTTTTCTGAAAGTATCTTTTATGAATTTGTATTGTGTTCTCTACGCCCGATTTTTATTAACATTTTTATATTATTAAAAATATTTTTATTTTATACAAAATTTGGTGAGGTTTGACCTACTCAAGTATGTTACAAATTACTCTGGAAACAGGCAGATTGCGTAGGTTGTGGACCAGCACGATCTCAATATTTTATATTTGTTACTTCTCATAATAAAAAATAAATAAATATAGATCTAAGTTCACGTAACACGCATGAAATGAAGAAAGATGTAATTACCATGATACCCATCTTCAGCCTACGTCTTAAAACGTCTGCTGCAAATGTAAAATTTTGGACAAAAATACCAATATAACCTAAACGAATTGCGGAAACTACACATAACCATATATCAATGCAAAGGTAATTTAGGTGGCTATTGAAATAATTTCTAAAAAATATAGCAAACCATTTAAACTGAAAAATCTGAAGATGGGTGAGGAAATTTGAACAATAATAATGTAATAATTTTACAATATTCGTTGTAATATACTATATATGTACAGAAAATCTCACTTTCCTATCTTTGTTAGTTTTCACCCCATATATTGTAGAAGTTTCTATCTATTTTATAAAACTCCTTCCTGGAGTTGACGTTTTATTGCAGACATCATTTTGATTTCGTTGATAAGCTATTGCTTCTGATTTTTGCAGCATTATTTATTTTTTATTGGTAGTTTAGTTAACACAGATTCCTGCGAATTTCAAAAAAATTTCGATTGAACTGTACAATAATAACTTGCCTTCTATGTGCAAATAGTTGCTTCGTCTGCCACGATTTTATTGTGGAAATAAACAATATACGTCAAAACTACATTATTCATTTATCATATCAAGCGCCCATCAAATGCATTAATTTTTAAATGAAATGAAAGAGTTCCGAATGTATTCCATTTCAAATGAAACGTACATTTCTTTTATTAGTTCTTTGTAAACACAATTTAAATATAAAACCATTATTAACAAGCATGTTGCAATAAATCGACAAACCTCAAGTAAATATTTATACTTTAGAAGAAACTTTCTGTTCGTTCGCAGAAGAGTAAGGATTGATAGCGCACTTTTAGAGTGCGAAACAAACAACTTAGTAAAAAATACAATACACCCTAAATCACCCGCAATAAATTTGCACACACCTTCTGTGACTCAAAGTGGTCTCGTCCTCCGGGGACCCCGTGGCGCCTTCGAAACTACAAGGGTGGACGGATGATGTCCGGAAGTCCGGTAGACAGTTCCATACCCGATTTCCTGTCTGCGGTGAACCACCATCTTATACGTATATGTACGAACTTGTTTGTTTCGTACGTAGCCATTGTCATTATATAGCTTAAAACTTTTTCTGCAACTCTCTATCCAAACTTTTGTATGGACTTAGGTAACTGTCTAAACTCTACTTAAAGCAATTTTTAACAAATCTCACATTATAAACATATTGTCTACGAATAAGACGACAACACCTGAAAAGTTTCAATATTCGTTTTTGGAAAAAAGTATACAATTGCGCGAACTAACTTTGCTTCTCCTTAAACCAAACATAAGCTAAATCGATTTGATCATAGAACTTCCTAAATAAGGGATATTGCTTTCAAATATTAATCAAAGGTTTCGAACGGATTTTGAGAAGCAATAATAAGGAAACATTCGATATTTGACCCTCTTCAAAGTCTAATTCGAAACTATATTTGCTTACTTTCCTTCTTAAAAGACCCTCATTTTCTAGTTAAACGAAACAATTAAAAGACATATCACTTTCAAGCTATTATTCTTCGCGTTTTATAAAATTACTCTATTTATACTGGGTGACCAAATGGGATGTGACGGTTTTTATTGCCTGGTTATGGGAATCTTAAGTCGAATTAAAAGAAAACACCGAGGCAGAAGCAAATGGATAACAGTACAATTTACTGATCTGTGTTTGTTTCTTAAAAATTACAATGTAAAGTAGCTTCCATGACAATTAACCACACTCTTGCAATCTAACCGGCAAGTTCACCATAACTCTCTGTATTAGCCCAGCATCAATTGCTGTAATTTCATTACGGATGTTTTCTTTTGTTTGCATGATGGCGCTTGACCTACTGCAATACACTTCACTTTTCAAATAACCCCATAGCAAGTCGAGTTCTGTCAGATCTGGGGAACGCGGAGGCAGCCTATATCTCCAAATCTTCAAATTATGCGCCCCTGGACGGAAACAGGGAATCATCTCGGGCAGTTCCAGCATGATAAAAATGGCACACCACACTGTTAACTTTTCTCTATATAATAGTTGTTCCAGCCATTACATTGTTATGTTTTGAGGGAATAAAGGTCCAATTGAAATAATTATTTTTATTTTAATTATTAGTTGAATTAACCTTGTGTCTTTCAACTTTCCACTCTATTCATTTAATTGAATTTCGATCTCTGTGGATCGGCAACCTCTTTTGCTTGCATATTATTGTGCAATAGATGTCGCCCTTATCTTTTGAATCTTCCGATGATCATGTGTGACGTATGACCGGTTGTGGTCGTTTATCGCGATTCTTCAGTCGATCGGCACTTGGTCCGTGATCATTGTCGGCGCTGGTTGTGCTTTATTTTAGTGTGAGAACCTTGTCTTTGCGGGTATATTTTATTTTATCGCCTAACGGCTAGAGAATTTTTCCTTTTTTTTCCTGCTGTATTCCAACGGAGTTAAAACCTCGTGGGAAGGCTAGGCAAGCGGACACATTTCCCTTAGAGCTGAACATTTTAATATTGGATCTATGGAGGAAAAGCGGGTGGAAATAGCCACATTTCATCTTCAATAGCAAATTTAATTGCGGCGTGGTCTACAAAAAACCTTCTAGAACGAATATCGACGCTTCCAAGATGGCGAACTAAAAGTGTAATGGCTGCATAAATCTGGCGGCAATCTGGACGAAATAATTCTACTGTATTGTTTATCCCGTGCAACCCCTTGGAGGGCTTTCCTCCTAAAGGTTGAATTTAGACGATAACTAGGACAAAAGTAAGTAAAGTTAAAGTAGGTGTAGATTTTCTTTTTTTTTTATTTTGGATATTAGATATTTAATTCTTCCTGTTAATACAGGGTGTGGTACTGACACGTGAATCTGTTTTATTGTATTCACTGATACGCTCCAGGAGCGTTACAGTTGAATTTTTGTTTAATTTGGTAGATTTTATGCTAGATTTTAAATATTTTAAAGCTTTATTATTGCCTTGGCGCTAATTGATTTGAATCGACATCTCATTAATTTTTGTAATTACAATCTAAATTCTTTCTTACTTTCTTTTGATTATTGCTCTTTCGTCGTTTGAATAATTTTGTCATTATGAATTTTCTCAACCTACTTTGTTTTGTTATTAAGCCTGTTATTGTTGATGACATGTGTTTATTTGATATCTTTCCCTCAAGTGTTTGAGATAAGCAAATATTATATTCATTCGGTAACACGTAGTAAAGGGTCATACTGTTTTGCTTTTGGAACTACCAGCATCCCACCCGTTTCCGTATTTACGGGGGTACTCTGCAGGAAAATACGGTGGCGCCACACTCCACCTCGCGACCTTGGACTCGCGACGCTCTCCGAAAAACGTTTGGGTTGGCCGGCAGAGTATTTCCTTGGACGATCACCAACAGGTAGGTACGGGGCAAGGGAGGGTGGCCCAGCTGAACATCTCGCTACCACGTAGATTACTTAGTTTGTTTTGTTTTGGTCGCGAAAAGTGTAGCAACATAGAGCAGAGAAAATTCCAACCGAGTATGTTTATCAACATCAAACACACGACTCACAATTTTATGTAAGGGCGAAATTTTAGGTCCCCTTGTAGGATACGGCAAACCCTTGTGCGTGATAGAAGCAATGCAACTGTCTGCCGCCTTGCAGAGCGACTTAGACTTCTGAGCACTGCTTCCCTAACTGCCTTTCTCGTTAAATTTACGGGTCCACTTCAGTATATTGTCATGTGCTAAATCATCCTTGAACATCTGTAATTGATTTCGACTCAATAAATGCAGTTATGCGAAAATGCGTTGTGTTGCCGTCCAGTTTGCCGTGATGTTGTGCAGTACACTGAAAATCAAGAATGCATGTTACGAAGCTTATATAGCAAACAGTATGTTTTGCCCCACAATATCGGTTGAAACAGCGTTCTGAAAACCGTCATATCCCATTGAATCATCATGTATTAACAAAATTTGAAAGCAAAGTTAATTTGAATGGATGAATTAGAAAATATACGAGGTGCAAAAATTAAATGTCGGGCCTGGTTTGAGAAATATGCTGCATTGAAAACGTATTACAAATATCTGTTAATCCACTTCAAAATACTACTCTTGATTGTCGATACATCGTTGCATACGTGTTTTCCATTATCCAAAGCAGTGGTAGATGTCTTCAAGTGTCACCTTCTTTAACAAGCCTCTCGTTTTTACATTGACCTCTTCTACATAGAATAAGCACCTGGATTCGACGAAATTCATCCCGTATTCCTCAAGAACTGTGGTAAACACACAAATATGTGAATGTGTAAATTCTACTCTGACATCCTATTGACAGGACATGTCCCAACAAAGCTCAATAAATCCAAAATAATTGCCGTCCTGAAACCAAGCCAACAAAACAACCTACCTGAGAGCTTCCGTCCGTTAGCTCTATTAAATTCATATTTATAGGCTTCTGGAAAGATTACTATTGAACCGACTTAGCTCATTATTGATATTGGAGCATGTTCCCATTGAATAGGTTGGTTCAGGCTCAACCGTAATTGTGCTGATCAGGTGCTCAGCTTAAAAATACACATTGAGACAGAATTTCGAAAACGGCTGAAAACAACTGTGGTGTATGTTGACATGACTGCGGCATATGATACGGTCTGGAGAGAATGTCTGCTCTTCAAATTTCTCAACATAGTACCATGCAATCTTTATTAAACAACATGCTTTGTGACAGGTCCTTCCAAATAATAACAGAAGGAGAGCAAGAGTAAAATGAGACATATTAATAATGGACAGCAACTAAGATCAGAACTTGCATCTGTCCTGTTTAATCTATATATTTCTGGCATGCCTTATACAAAGTCAAAAATGTTTGGATATACCTAATAGCAAACATTAGGAGGACGTGCATGTGTTGGGAAAATATTTTGCCGATTGGAGACTAACCCCGAATATGAATAAAACTAAAATGCATGCCATTTAATGCACTTTTCACTTTTGGGAACAGGTAGAAGTCGAATGGAGCGAGATCTGGTAAATACGACGAATGCTCGACCACAGTAATACTTAGTAATTCACTAAGAACTACTTCTTTAAAGAAAGTTCTTTGTTCGTCGGCGCATTGTCCTGGTGCAGCATGTATGAGTTGTTGTTTCACATTTCCGGTATTTTCTTCCTCACTCTTTCTATCAGCTTGATCATTCTAGTACTTGTGGTTTGTCGTTTGCCTTTGAGGCACCACTCATTGATGATGGCATCTTTAATATCGAAAAACACGATGAGCATGACTTTCGATTTCAATTTGCTCATTCGAAATTTTTCGCTCCTTGGCAAGGTGAAGGTCTTCCAGTGCATGGATTAACGGTTTGTTTCAGGGTCGTATTGGAAAGTCCATGTTTCGTCACAATTCAGGCTCTGTTGTAAATCGCTTCATGATATCAGGGCAGATGTTTTTCTTGTTCTCCTTTTGCTCAAGTATGAGGTTTTTGGGTAGCATTCTTACATAAACTTTCGTCATTTGCAAACAAATATATTTTTATTTATCTCTTTTCATCTATATAGTCAAATGTCAAATGCATACTCCTAGTAAATATTATATCGAAGCATACAATACAAAATACAAAAACGAGCTGGTCCATGGTAGCGGGAGCTTTTGAGAACTTTATTATTCTAAAATCAACAGTACTTAACTAGATTAAAACAGTATACCAGTAAAAAGACAAATATTTGCCATTTTTATTTCTTAAAAATTATGTCGAACAAATGACCTTCTCTTTTTTCTATAACTTCCTGAAGTCGGACATTGAAATTCGGCAACATATGTAACGGAATATTGGCAATTTCTTGAATAATTTTTCTTTTGAGCTGCGGAATATCTCGCTGTTTATCAATGAAAACCTTGTTTTTGAGATAGCCCCACAAAAAGTAATCATACGCCCTTAGGTCTGACTATCCTGGAGGCCATTCAATGTTCTCGTGTTTAGAAATAAAGCGATCTGGAAACAGTCGTCACACAGCAGTCATTGATACCATTGCTGTATGTGCAGTAGCACCGTCTTGCTGGAACCATGTATTCTGGTTATTTTGTGGAAGCAGGTTCAATCGCTGTGTCAAAAACTGGTTTACCATGGCAGCATAGCGAGCAGAATTGACTGTTACAGCATTTTCATTCTGATCCTCAAAAAAGTATGGACCAATAATTCCCATAGAGGACATTGTACACCACACCGTTACCTTCGGACTGTGTAATGGTTTTTGGTGAAGTTCCTTTGGATTTTCCAAAGCCCCAAAACTTCTGTTTTGCTTATTGGTATAGCCCGATAAATTGAAATACACTTCATCAGACATTCATAAACTATGAACATCAATTTCTCGTTGCCACATCCCTCCAGCGAAATGCAGGCGACGAGGCTGATCTGTTGGCTTATGGCTTAGACAATCTTGATCTTATAAGATTGGAAATGGAGATCCTTATGTAAAATTCGGAGAAAAGTCGTCCTAAATAAGCCAATTGCCGGACTATGTTTTCGACTGGAATGTTTTGAACTACACCGTATAGCTGCTCTAACTCGATCAATAATATCCAAAGTTCTGACACTTCTGTTTGGTCCCGTGCGTTTGACATTGTTCGCTGTTCCGCTTTCTTTAAATTTACGAACCCACTCTTTTATCGCTTCACTAATAACGTGACCAGAAAGAACTCTCCGGTGGCGAGAAATATTGAAATTAGTCCGAAATTTCCGCTGTACTGCGACCACAGAGACATTATTTTTGTAATACTCTTTGATTACAAAAAAAAAAACGTTGCTCACCGGACCACCGTTCCATGATTACTGAATCGCATAAAATGTCAAATCACTTGACAAAGAAATCCATAGCAACCTATGATTAGTTTCAAAATAATAATGTTTTCAAAATCCCCCACTGCCATGGACCATCTAGAAATAGAAAATTGATGAAACACTTAATGTAAACTTAAAACTTAAATTCTTTAGTGTTATATGAGACTGTATGTCTCTTGTTGTTAATATGATACTGTGTTGTGTTGTACTGTTAAGACTGTGTCTTATACTGCGGTTGAGTTGATATTCTTGAGTATCTCATTGCTGGTATCAGACCCTGATTGATGCAGTTTTTCAAATAGGTAAAAATATACCAATACCACTAACTATTACATAATTAAAATGTGCGTACTCGTTAAAAATATTATTTTTCTGTTATTAATTCTTTCGTAGAAATAATACCTACGAGCAACAATATCAGGTTTACGAGTTTTAAAAATCTAATCTTCACTAATAAATAATAAAATATCACTACTAATTAAGTATTGGTTCCAGATTGTCCCTTGTTAAAGCACTAAAATCTATTATACATATCTAACGAACGTAATCTTAAAAATGAGTATACAGATTAAGCCCTTTGTTCATTACGGCTCCACGAAATAAAACGAGTGGTCTAATGTATAAAGTAATAAAAAAAATTTGAAAATATACCTAAAGAATGCCGCCTCTTCTCTAACAAAAGTTTGCTAATAAAAGTATGTTATACAGTGGTTTAACCTTGAAAATGTACGTTGAATATTTATTAAATTCGAAATGTTATACTTTAATTTTTTTATGATAAATTTACTTGTCTAACATATACAGTGCATTCGTAAAGTAGCGTATAAATTCAATAAGAATTAAAAGGAAAATTTTTCAAAAAACTCTCGGACTTGTCGATTTTTATTTTTAGTTTAGAGTTTTCTTACGTAAAACTGAAATATACAGGGTATCTCCGAAAACCGATACGACGTCATAATTTTTTGGAATATAAACATGTGCTGTATCAATATAATATAATTACGTGCTTTATCAAGCACTAATACACGCTCCTTCCTATACAACTTACTACCTAGTTAACTTACTAACTTACCTAAACACGAATGCCCCGGAGATCTTCACTTAAGATGCTAACTCAGTTAAGAGGCGAACTAGGAAGAGGTTCTTTTTAATAACGGGCGCCACAGTGTTTATAATCTCAAACCGGTACAGCTAACACAGAAACTGCCGAAAGTAAGCTAAATAACTCTATATGTAATACGTGATCAAAGTCTATCAGCAAGTAGGATAACAATAACAAAATGTTATTTATTATTATAACAGACAATATATATAACAAGTATCGATGTAGAAAAAAACAGCAATAAGCATATATAAACAAAAAAAACAATGTCGAGAAATAACAAGATAATTCAAAATATAAACAAGGCTCAGAAGCCACATTTAATAATGAATTACACATGAAAAATAAATATATTAGTGAACAACTTGCTTAATGAATGCAAGAGTTATAGAAATAAAGTTGAACGAAAAGGTAATAATTTGATACTGAGTTATTGACTCGCCCAGTATAGTAATTTTTAACTTATTGAATAATGATGTACAATTAATATACATATTAACAGCAAATAAACACTCGAGTTTAAATTGACGTAAAATTAGGCTAATAGATTTAAGCGCATAAAAGTTATAAGACCAAAAGCAATATGGTCTCCTAAAATAAATCATTAAGTCATTAATAAATAATTTGCATACTTAATCTAGTTAATAAATAAGTTGGTAATTTATCCAAGGATCCTTCGAAAACCCTAACAATGATTTACTTACACACTCTGTATAATAATTAGGTTTAAATTATTCAATAAACAAAATACAATTTTAAATCGTAATAGGGTAAATTAAACATAGAAAATATAATGTAAATCTTAGCAATACGGTGTATATCCACAAAAATTATTAGCAATATTTTAAATTTTAGACTAACGATAGACTAACGATAGCAATAATAGTTTGAAGGGAAAAAAATAAAAAATTGATATTGGGCATGATCCTAGTACGTTAATATATATTTCAACTACCCTTTGCAAGTAAAAGTTAAGGGTTATCGAATGCCTTTAAATTACTCTAAGCTCTGACTCTATCTACATTAAGGTATATATTTTACCTCGAACTCTAACAAAATTCACGTAATGACTTTTAAATTAAATATGTGTAGTTTCCCGACGAACATAAAACGAGTAGATCCTACTTTGTTAATTTAGTTACGTCACACTCATCTCACTTCGTTTAGTTCATTAGGAATCCTACTTAGCCGTGGCCTTCGGAGAAAGAAAATGGAATACGACTATTCATCCTACGGTCTTATAATTCTAAGCCGATTCTACCCAGATTCTTTACTTGTAAGAATAATGCCTCACAACTAGGAATATGCTTCATACTAAGTAATTATGTGTGCCTCATACTAAGAACATAAGGCCTCATTCGTGAAACATACGTGTGTCTCACACTAGGACCCTTTTAAATTCAAGGAGAAAAGTGAATGTAGCAAAATAAATTACAATTAACAGAACAATGCCATTAATATGGACATTAAAAAGATAGACTTACCTTCGACTAAGGGAACAATCTTGCTGCGAAAAGAAAATGGAAGATTCCGAATATGTGCTTTCAATGGAAAATTATAACCGCTCAAAAAAAATAACGAAAACGACACTCTCAACAACTCGAATATACCATTTCTGCTGATTATATTAATTATATTGACTCTAAAACCGCATAAAGCGTAGCAACAATGTGCTATTTCAAAAGGCAATATATAATTCTCCATTGACAAATACGTCTTC
Organism: Melolontha melolontha; assembly: GCA_935421215.2. Lineage (NCBI taxonomy): Eukaryota > Metazoa > Arthropoda > Insecta > Coleoptera > Scarabaeidae > Melolontha > Melolontha melolontha. The sequence goes on from OW285243.1 coordinate 41,325,123, forward strand.
AGTAAGCCTTGTTACTAAATGAAAATTTCGACAGCAAAAGAAATAGATCTAACTAACTTAATGCTTATATAGATTGGATTCATAATTCTTAAACCAACCGACAGATGAGTCGTCTCAAAAGAAAAAATACAAATGAATTACGTACTTAGAAAAAAACATTTTGCTACATCAAAATTAAGGCAATAAAATACAAACACCAATCAATAAAGAACATTAATTAATTACTTCTGTATAAAGAATTTTTAATAAAAGACCATTGTCCCGGAAATAGCCGCCAGATGTCACTACGAATTGAGTTGTGACATCTGCTGTCTATTTCTGGAGATACCTATATATTTCAGTTTCACATAATAAAACTCTAAACTAAAAATAAAAATCGAGGCATCCGAGGGTTTTTTTGAAACCTTTTAATTTTTATTGAATTTATCCGCTACTTTACGAATGCACTGTATAAATATATAAAATGTAACAAATTTCATTTTACGACGAAACAATAGTAATTCCAGAATTTCCAGAAATTCCAGTAAGTCCGGACAGTCAATGTAACTACTGATTAATTTATATAAAAACGTGTCCTATCTAGCTTTCTTCGATCAGATAATAATTCTACATTATGTTGCTCCAGCAAAAATAAATTCTTTAATCCAAATAAATGTCAGATCTTCTGCAACTGAAAATAAAAGAAGCGGCGTTGAATTTCCCCCACATCAAGATGCTCAATATAGTAAAAAAAATACCAAATAACAGATCCGTTTTCAAGTTTCCACACAACAAACACACAAAAAATAAAATATTTATCTCAATTGTAGTTAAATTTAATTTCTCAGTTGCATCTTATCTACTGATCTGTTTATTTAACAAATACACGTATCTTCAAGACTAATAAATTATATGTGCACCAAGCAAACAATATTATTATTGATCGTTCAATGATATAACAAATTTGATAAACTCGTTTCAGAACAAATAGTAGAAGTAACTATTTCTACACTGGTGCATTTTGTTTATAGCAAAAGGAAACCTATCAAAGTATGAACAAAATAAACAACCTGTGAATCATTATAACAGTGAAATTTAATTCACTTTGCAAATTATTTAGCATCTTAGAATAATTAACAACATTCTATCGTCTGAATAATGAATTGGTTTTCAGTTTATTTATGCTGTAATTAATTTTTGTCCATGTTTATTACTTCGCCCCCGTTGTTTCGAGAACGCATTTGTTATATTTCACTTCGGTTCATTATGTACTGTATTAATCATTCACTGCTGTTTATTGGAAAAGTTCTTGAAAAGAAAATTCTGTTCGCCGAGTGTTCTTCACAAAATAAATCTGTTATGAAGTGGTTGGTCCTGTTTAGGTTGAAACATGCTAGCGTAAAATGTATATACTTACGTACAAGAAACATGATTGTGAAAATTTCTCATTATGGCGAAAACTTTAGAATAAGGTTTATATTCTTTTTGATAATGGAGCAGAGTTAAATTCTTGGTATTGTTTCAGACGAAAAATTAGTTTCGTAATATAACAAATAGTTCAAGCATTGAGAAAATATACAGATAGAATCCAAATAATTACAATGTAAAAGGCATTTATTTTTGTTTCATTTCCGATTGAGATTCATACTTAATATTTTTTTATCTATCATTGTCAAGAAATCTTATCTTTGTTAAGAGATTAAATCCTATAGTATAAAATAACAACATAATTAACGATTTTCAATTTGGCATTAGACGAAAGTTCCTTACAAAGCAAAGAATATCTGCTCAAACCATACTGAAACGACATCGATTTACAGGGATTCTTACCCTGAATAAACTATGGTTTATAAGTGACTCAATCTCTTTAAATAAGGTAGACAATCACTTAAAGACAACCCACGGCCTGGTCAGCCTATTAAAGTGGCCATTCCAGAATTCGTTCCAAAATTCGAGAAATTAATAATGGAAGACGATCGGCTAAAGAAGACACAACTTGCAGGAATTATTAGAGTATTCGATATAACCATTTTAAAAATTCTTCATGATCATATGTTACAAGTTTTTGGCGGGTTCTGTATATTCACATTGCGTCCTTGCTATCCTATGGGCATGCGTGACTCGCTTCGTGGAGATAATAGAATTTTGTGTATGAGCTAGACACTAGCGTAAAGAATCTCAGACAGATCAATTGTGTTTTTTTGGTGCCGTTGTGTGCTTTTTTGTTAGAGAAAAATTTATAACGTGTTAGGTGGCATTCAGTGTTTGTTGAATCTCAATTTTTGTGGTTGAGTTGACGTCGTTGCCTAGGCCGAAGATTTATTATATCCTCGTAAGTGAGTGATTTTTCCGCTAATTTTCTTTGAGATATTTTTTGTGTCTCAATCTACGTGTTTCGCTAGTTCTAATACATACAATAACTTATGTAGGATTTTGTTAACGGTTCCTGTTATTGGTTTTATAACTATTTGATGTTGAGATTGACCGTTCAAGTTATCTTAGAGATATATCTACAACTCGCAAGATAGTGCTATGCTAATGACGCTGTTTCAACTGATTAGATATTTCTCAAGAACTTGCATTTGTGCTATAAATAATAACATCTTTATCGTCACATATCGAAAAATAAAGATTCATTAATTTAACTTCCTTTTTGTGTTAAACGTTAAATGATTTCTTTGTTGTAAAATTCATTAATATAGTTCACAATATTCATTCTTTTTATTGGTTTCGTTGCTTTTGAATACAGGTACACCGTTTCAAAAACTTCTCTAATCCACCGTAAAAATATTCTTTTTGTTTCTTTGTAAAATGGTTTTCTACAGTTGCTATAAGTTCGTCATCGTCCCTAAATTTTGTTCCTATAAATGTTTTTTTAAGATTCGGCGGGTGCTCAAATTTTTCAAAGGCACAATCAGCAAAATCAGCTTTTGAAAGTCTTGACTTGTGCACTGGTGCAATGTTGTGGAGCAATAATGCGTAAGTTTTCCGCAAAGTGTATTCATTTTAATGGAATCTCTAAGACGGTGATAAATAACTCTCTTCATTTGCCGTGCTAACCTTATTCAGATAATCAATCAACAACATTCTTTAACAGTTCAAAAACAGTAGCCATTATATTTCTTGCAGAAGGGGTGAATTTAAACTTCTTACGGTGGCTCGAGCCCTTAACATTCCTCTGCGACGACTTTTGTTTCGATTCTGGATCATAATAATGGACCCAAGTTTTCATCTCCAGCAAAAAGTCGGTTAATAATTTGATCTGATTTATTCCCACAAAGCGCTAAGGATTATTCACATGTCTCTACCATGAAACACATTTGCAATGACGAAAGCAGTCGTGGAACTTTTAACGGCAGGACATCAGCGAAAGTCTTTGCAATATGCACGAGAACATCCTGTTTGAGGTCTTAAATAATGGTCCACTGTGCTATTTACTGATGAGTCCAGATTCACTCTATACACATCAGATGTTCGCGATAAGATGTGGAAGACAGGCGAACGTTTTATTGAAACCTGCTTGTCGGCAAAAGTGCCATTCGATGGAGGTGGTGTAATGATGTGGTCGGGCATTTTATTGACTGCTAATACACGAATAGAACGAATAGAAAGCAGGTAGTTTACTGTAATAATCAATACATCATCGATAAATCGAGGGGTTCTACAGGGGTCAATATTAGGTCTTCTGCTCTTTATAATTTGCATAAATGATCTGCCTTACAACATATCATCAGGTAAAGTTACCCAGTTTGCGAATGATACATCCATTTTAATACGAACCCAGGAAATGGGAGAGGGGTGTGCTTATTTGGAGGAGGCTGATGAATGGTTTGGCAGTAATCTTCCTGAATCAATAAAAATAAAACATAGCAGTTGTTTATTCCATTTGAAGGATAAAAACCGGTTGGTGTTATATTTTCCAAGTATTTCTGTACATTGTGATTTCTCTCGTTTAACAATATCTCGTTCAAGTTTTTTGTTGCCTTGCTAAGTTTAGTTTGTGGGACTCTGGTGTTTATCCAAACTCTTCTAGATTTCCTCTTTTCACATACTGCTTCTACAATCTCATAAAAGCAATATTGTTGTGTGCTATAAATTTGTAGACCCTGTGGTGTCGACTACCAGACAGCCGTCTGTATCATTCGTGTTAAATTTTCGACAGCTAAGTCGATGTCTTCCTCTGATTTCAAAGGAATATCTATATTCAGGCGTTCCTGAAGTATATTTTTAAATTTTAACCAGTCAGTTTTGTTAATAGTGAGGCACGTTGATTTAGGTTTATCTAGTAATTTAGTGTTTAGAGTTACTATGACTCCTGAGTGGTCAGATGGCAGATCTAAGATTTCATCAACTAGTACATTTCTCGTTGGTATTTCCTTAGTTACGCAAAAGTCAATCAGTCAGGTTTTATTTGTATCCGAAGGCCAATATGTTGGTTTACCAGTTGATAAGTAACTATAGTTGTTAGTTTCAATATATTTTAATAGTTCACGGCCTTTAGTTATCACTAATCTTGAGCCCCACCGAGTGTGCTTGGCGCTATAGCCTCTTCCAGCCAAAAACCTGTTCCCGAGAGTGGAAAAGTATTCATTGTATTGATCATTCTTTATTGAGTGACATGGTGGACAGTAAATCGCGGTATCGTTCCCAATCTTCTACAGTTATGCTTGTCGCTTGAATGTGTTGTGTTTGGTATAATCATTGCTAGTGTGATGCTCTATGGATTTCTTAATTATTATGGCACTTCCCCCGCGTTTCCACTAGAATGTGTAGTATTGTAAAATGCAAAATTGTTTAATTATTTTTTCTTTTGGGTAATATTTCTCTCTTTTATAATGGATTTTATTTGTAATGTGTTAATAAAGCATTTAATTTAATCACCAAACATATGATGATAATTTTATTTTCAGTTCTAACTTAATTAACTTATATTTATAAGCAATTCTTGAAAATTATATATCCAACAGATTAATTCGAGTTTACTGCTTCAACAAAAAGTAATCTTTCTCGTACACTTTCCCCATCACAAAACCATAAGAATATTTTAGGCTAACTATGACGTTATATTTACAAATAATACTTTTGAGAAAAACAACGTTATTCCTGAAGGAAGAAATAATATGAAAATAAGGGCCTGTAGTATCCGTAAATAAAATACCTTTGCTTGTTTCTGCTTTTAACTCCTAAATGCCTACAACAAAGAAAAAAATTCTTCTGAAAATGTCATTTAATGTAAGAGAAACAAAAGGCATGTGACATTCAAATCACCGTTTTCTCTCCGGATGAAAGACAATTCCCTTTGTTATTAGCTTTTATATTACGTTCTCTTAGCTTCTAATGAAATTAAATTTAAGCGAACCTTAGTATTATATCAGATATCTCAATGTCTAACATTCGTTTGAGACACTCAGCCGTGATTTAATTAAACTCTAAGAGAATCACTTAGATTTTAATCTAAATATAAAAAATATTTCGGGGAAACAATATTGTTTTTGCTATATAAACCGAAACGTACAGTTTCAATATTAAAAAATTACATTTATCTTTCCTCACTGTCTCTCTATTAGCGACATCTCACTACATAAGTAACAAAATAACTCGCCACACCAAAACTTGTGATAAGTTAATCCCTTTTGACAATTGAGTATAAGTATTACCAGTTATACTTTATTTTTTAACTAGAAGGAGTAAATGGAAAAGTCAATTTTATACTGTGAAAGTTACCAGATCAATTACACCATCCCGGATCTGTTTTTTTTTTTAATTTTGATTATATTATATTATATAGTCTCGTATTTATCAGTTTTTCTTTATTCATTGAACCCAAAGCTAACATTTAATATGATAGCGTTACTTCCCTCTCAATTTGAAACATAAACCCAATAAAGTCACAACGCAATCGAATATTTATTAAAAATTAATTGCATTAAACACGAAAAATAACATTAATGAAGAAAATAAAGAAACCAAAAAGCTCTTTTAACTACTTGCTTCTTACATAAAGTAAACTAATAGTCCAGCGCATACCATATCTTCTCTGAGTTCAATCTTCTTAGCTTGCATCCACTCTTGCGTATCTTTTTTCTTAGATTCTGTTGTATAGGAATTTCCTTAAATGATAAGAAGCGTTATCTATGACAACAACAGCACCGCCAGGTAATTTTGGTAACAAATTATTAAATCATATCTCGAAAATTTTTACCTTAATCTCCTCATGGTTATCTCCAATTTATTACCTTCGAAAAGCAACAATCCTCCATCAACAAAGCCATGTTCAAATACAACGTGCAAACCAATAAACCTCTTCCTCTTTCCTGACGGATTTCTTAGTCCTGTAGATAGCTAATGTTTGACGTCGATTTTTATACTGTCGTCTATCCATATTTTTTTTACAACCTTGATTAACCCAGGTTTCGTTTAAATAATACATTGAGCTACCTTTCCTTCTAAAATCCTAATTTTAGCTAAATATTTTCATCCCAGCGTCATGATGTTATCCTGTTCTACAAGAATACTTTTACGGTTCCTTTTTATGTACAAAGCTAACTTACTTCATAAATTTGTAAAGTGATGAAAGGCTTTGTGGTAAATCTGGACGTTTCTTTATTTCCGTTAAAATTAAAATAAATAATATACCCGGAAACAATACAAAACAACATTTAATAAATACATAACAATAACATTACATGTTACGATGTTCACATGTACAATATCGATTAGATCAGATCAACAAAATTGACTCGTTCGTCTCTGTCTTCAGTATATATATCATGTCTACTAACTAAATAACATACTTCCTTACTTAATGTTATTCTAACCTATCTATATAACTAAATTATCATGCGAAATATGCACCAATTAATAAGGACGTGTTTCGTTAAATAAGTGTTACATGAAATATGTAGAAATATGTGTCCTACTTTAGTTATTACATGTAAAATATAATGTTATTGTTATATATTTATTAAATGATGTTTTGTATTGTTTTCGAGTATATTATTTATTTTATCAATAAAACTGTCCTCTAATGAGTCCGCCTTAGAGATGAAGTCATAACGAAGGCCAGGGGACATCACAAGAGTGTTTACTACTTCATTATATGTAACAACACTAACATCTCGTCCTCTTATGTGTTTAAAAGCAGTAACTGTGCCAGTCTCATTATACTCTTTATGATCCGATATACTATCAATTTTACAACGCTTAAAAACAGAAAATTATCAAATTTGTTACATTATTCAACCCATCAAAACTTACCCAGTGTTACAAGTTTTAAAAGTGATAATAGTTTTTTTAAGATCCAATTCGTCAATTCACAGCTATTTATACATATTTAGAGTACATTACATTTCAGCAACCGGTAAATACCCTAAATTTAAACGGTTGCGGCCAAAATGATACTGTACTTGTTTGTTACAGTATCCATATCTAGAACAATAAGATGGTGTAGTGCGACAGCAAGCTGATGTGTAAATACTTTAATTAATCATCCTGCGGCGAGAATCTAGAGTAATACAAACAGTGATTATAATAGCGGTATAGAAACCAGAAAACTACTAAGTATAAATTTTTATTATAGGAACTTAATTTTATCTATTGTTATACGTCGATTTCGACCCTTGCATATTTTTAATATCTTCAATAATTATTACTAATTTATCGTACTACTTAAAGGATTAAACTAAATTACTTTATGTTTCATTTTGGTTTGTCGGTTATTTTTGAACCAATAGGTATTTATAAAAGTTTCGCTAATTTTATTCCTACTTCCAAGTTATTAGATCTTTCATAACGGTTTCTTGCTTTGTAATATCTAGAAATATATATTGCTTGTAATAACTTAATTAACATTATATACATTATATATTTGGTAGTTTACGTACGTTTTTGTAGAGCGTTAAATTATCTGTACATCTGATTGAAAATAACCCATTCGTGCGCATAAATTTTGGGTCTTGAATTAACATCGTTTACAACGTCTGTATATGTTAGGTTATATCGTAATTCCTCTAGTAATTTATCGTCCATGGGCGTTCTATAATTCATATTAAATTAGAATGTTAATTAGATCTCATTGTATAAATGCCTTCGTCTTTTTGTGCCATTCTAGGGAATGCTAATATACATTTTTACTTGGCTGTCATTTTTTGAATTAAATAAATAAACATTTCAAGTCAGGCGTACATGCGCTTTGGATTCTCACGGACATGGAATGCATATTAGTGTGTGTACATAATGCAAATCATTTCGATTTCTATAAATTAATAAACGTTGTTTTAATGTAGTATTTCTAATTAGGATGTATCCTAAGTAATTATAATAATTTTTGAAGAGTGAAGAGTTTGAGAAGTTCTGCATTGGTTATATAAACAGAGCGAGTACTTCGGTCGTCTGATAATATGCAGCGCTGAATGTATGTACTTCTACGCTCGGTCTTAGTAATTTCTGTGAAATAGCGAAGTCGTTCTTTTTGTGAATGTGTCTGAATATATTCGCCTTCAGCAGGAGCGTACTGACGAATCTGTAGAAAGATGGAATACCTATCTGCATCACTGAGGAGGGATATGTTCAGATACGTTCACAAAAATATTAATATTGAACTTGTATTTGTGTTCTTCACACCAGGTTCTTAATAATATTTTATATTATTAAAAATACTTTTGTATTATGTTTGGTGATGTGGTGATGTTTTTACTCATGTTTCAATTTATTCTGTTAAAATTTAATTTTTCTGTGTCAGGTCAAGAATATATAGCACTTATCTCGTATATGTATTATAGCATCAGAATACACATTTTTAAAGATTTCCTCATTCCATTTACATTTCTTTCATTTTAGGAAAAATTGAATTGTTACTTCTTCTTATTTCTCTACTTCTCTCCAAAGTACTTTTCAAGTCATGTTAGCATGTCAAATGTCGATCGATAGAACCCATTATAGACAATTCACTATCATTTATACGTCTTTTACAAATATACAGACATAATGTATCGTGATTATCAGATTTGCATTTTCAATTCTGATTACCTCGCACAAAAGCGAAGAGCAATCACATATGTCTGGCATGAATGTTCGTTTAAATAATGACTATCTCCTTGTGAATTATATTTCGTTTACGTACAAAGTCGGATGATTATACAAAATCGTTTTCGTATAAAGTATGTAACTTCAACCACGTGAAAAAACACACGTTTATAATAACGTTTATAATTAACATCGATCTATATACAAGCTGTGTATATATTGGTGTACGAACTACACGTGTCGATGTTAAGTTCGGGGTCTAAAATCCTAAAACCAAAAATTTGTACCATGCTTCATACCTCTGCACGAGATTTCTAAAGTTCGGACTTTCAGTCTTTAAATAAGCATTATTAATCAATATTCGTTGGCAGAAAGAGAAACAATTTAGAATAAAGAATCATTCATTACTTATCATTACTTTTTCGTTAACGTTTTCTTTTTCATTTTAAAGGTTGTTTTTAATATTTGTTTATTAACTTATTTTGCCGAAAAACATATCTGACAATGTTGTAAAGCAATAAGTAGCCACAAGTAAGTATCCTAATGTTGTTCCAGTCAAATGCAACTCTTTAGGCTATATTTCTCAATATTTTAATAATGTAAATCAATCGTTTTGACTTTTCTAAAACGAAACATAGGGCTAGGACAAACGCGTCACGCCATTTTCCCGAAACCAGTTCGAACTGCTATACATGTATGGACAAGGCAATTGTCATTTTGGTATTGAAATTTCTATCAGGAAATAAAATTTCTGCAGATGACAAGAAAACGTCTTGTAAGATTGTAATATTCGTATCGGAAGTAAATCTGTTCTCAATTCTCCTACAGAATCCTAGGCCTTGTACACAAATCCACGCTCAGACATTTACTGAGAATCTTCCGCTGTTTTAAGTTTTTTGGATGTAATTTTGTTCGAACATTGAATTCGATGGTCTGTATACTCGGATGCTTCCATTGTATATGTATTGAAAAACCTCCTCATCAGAGAAAATTACATTCTCCCAAAACATTAAGTTATGGGGACAAAATTCCAAGGCAAAACCAACCCTTTGCTTTCTTGATTTCTTAAATCTGAGTATTTCTTAATGCGGTTCCTTGCAGTGTGTACACGCCCAGGGAAATTTGTTATATGGGGCGCACTTACCGCGGTCTCAAATGGATGGTTTGTTATTACTTCTAAGATATTTTCATCATGTTCAGAAATTGATATTTTCTTTCGGCCGTACCCCTTTTGTCTTTGAATAGTTCGCTGTACCTCCCACTTCGTTTTAGCTCTTTGAATGGTGCCGTTATTAACCATAAATCTTACAGCTAATCTTCTGACTGACCATCTTTCTCTTTGACAACACTTAATTTTTTTTGACAACACTTAATTGCGGCAAGTCAGCATGGCATTTATATCGCGATTAAATTGCAATATAAAATACGGTTGGCTTTTTAAAAAAGAAATCACAATTAGTGTATTCGTTTTTTAATGCCGCAATTTTATCTAGGTATCTAAAATAAATCTGGTTTTCTACAAACCTTATAAGCATTACTCAACTCCTCAACTATATACAGATTTCTCTAAAACCTTTGATTCCATAGACCACGGTATCCTTCTTACGAAGTTGGACTTCTTTGGTTTTTGCCCTGCGCTGGTTAAGTTAATATTCGTCATACCTCGTGAATCGTTCTGGCTATGCGTTTTACAATATATTTTCGTCTAAAATTTTTCCATTATCTTCTGGGGTACCTCAGGGGTTATATCTTGGGCCCCTCCTTTTCAACATCTACATTAATGATCTCTTAGATAAATTAGACTGTCAATTTCTGGGGTATGATAATCTTAAAATCTACGCATCATCCACACACACTCCGATTGCATCGAATTGCAAATTAATCTTTTTATAATTGAAGAATAATGTAACCATATCAAATTCTATTGAAGATTTCAAAGTGTTGTGTTGTTTCTTATACTCGACCTACTGGCCCTACGATAATTGATTATTCTGCCTAATCGGAGTTGGTGACTAAAAAGTCGGTAGTACATGATCTGGGCATACTTTTTGATTCGCGGTTCACATTTTCTCAACATTTTTCGTGATCTGTGCCTCGGCTTCAAAGTCATTGGGATTTCTTAGATCGTGTGGAAACTTCAATAACAGTACTTCAATTAAGAATTTATATTATGCATTAGCACGATGCAAACTGGAGTATGCCTCTTTAGTGCGGCTTCCTTATTACACCTATCAACAAATTTCCGTTGAGAGAATCCAAAAGAAGTTCATGAAATACCTCTCCTTCAGAATGAATGGCACTTATCCTGAACAAGGAACGGACTACAATAGTCTTTTGGAGTGCCATAGTATATCTCTTGTTGTCGGCAGATGTATAGTGCTAAATTCTTACTAAATCTTCTATCAAACGGAATTGATCGCCAAGCGATATTAGCTTATATTGACTTCAACATACCCACTTCTAATACCCGCAAATGCACTACTTTTAGGTTACCCAGAACGAAAACCAATACGCTTTTAAAGTCACCAGTCTATATTATGTGTAATGCTTTTGATAAAGTTTATAGTGATCTTTAAATTAGTTCTTGCTTATTTTGTTTCTATATACACATAAAATTGGATTAATTAATCATATAGGTTATATTTGTTTGCTTTTTCTATCTTTCTATATATGTATATGGTATATATGTATATGGTACGATTAACCAATATTCCTTTAATTTTTTCTTGTTTTTTTTCTGTATATCTTTAAGTACTATTTTGTATATGCTTTTATGTAAAGTTGATCTACACCACAAATGATATAATCCTATATTATCCTGTTAGTAGCAACTGCTGCTGGGCGAATAAAGATTATTATTATTATTAAAACTGTGAATTACATGCACACGGAAACTGTATTATATACGCATATATGTTTCGAAAATTCAATGAAAGTATGCAGAACTTTTATTAAAATATGCCCAAGTAAGTAAAGTTTAAGTTATAGTTACACAACTAAATTATTGTCAAAATATTAAATAATGTCAATATAAATTTACAGATACCAAAAATATGTAATATATCAATATTTTATTCGAAATTTTACAAAATACCTGTAACAATGTAAAAAATGTAACTCTTTGTATTTATATTTGCCTTTGTATAGCATTGTAAACATTTACAATTAAATGCTTTGCTAAATTCTCAACTAAAAATGATCTGCGATCCGTTAATAATAGCTTATATGCTGAAAAGCTTCGCTCAACGTCAATTGATGTAATTGGCGCACACTTATATTTGCATATAATTGATGGACTCATCTCAATAGTTTCATCGTAGTTTCCTTGCAGCGCACTGAATATTCTACTAAGCTGATTGAAACCCTCGTTTTTCTCCAGAACTTGTGTTAATTTAATTGTAAACCGCTCTCTTTTGGTACCTTCCATATTATAAATTTTATTAATTGAATTGATTCGGCATTTAGTTGATGAAGATCCATAATTTAAAATAGAAATAAAACTACGGTTCTAATCTTCACTTTTAATCTTTAATCGTAACACGACAATTGTTTCGCCAGCACAGTGGCTTCCTCAGGTGCTTACATCTAAAGAGTGAGTTACAAACTAAATTAAAAAATATGTATATAAAATCAAGAAGGTTGGTATTATTTTACAATGTTTTTAAAGAAATCTATGAATTTACACAAGTATTGTCGGTAGTGAGAAAATGTGGCACATCTGGTCGGCCCTAACTGTATATTATAGGGTATTAAACATGTTTACGCATAAAATTTGTTTAATAAACTACATAAACATTTATATTATCGTCTAAACAGATTTTAGGTAAATAAATTTAGTTCCAAGGGTAGCCCCTTAAGCCCATTACTTTCAGAAATTTTCATGAACCACTTAGAATCAATCATTTTTAATAATCCCCTAAGACAGCATATTTTCTTTTGGCATAGATATGTAGACGATATTGTACTTTTTTTCACACAAAGACCATTAAACTTGCTACTAGAATTCGTCAATTCTATTCATAAAAATATGGAATTTACCATGGAACAAGAAGTAAACAATAGCATTAATTTTTTGGATCTAACTATTAAAAAAATCAACAATAAATTAGAGTTTGATATTTACCATAAAGAATCTCATACTGACATAACTATACATAATTCGTCAACACATCCCATACAACACAAATTAGCGAGTTTCCATAGTTTTTTACATAGATTAATTAATTATTCACTATCCAAAGAAAATTATGAAAAAGAATTAAATTTAGTCAAACAAATAGCTGTCAATAACGGCTACACAGATACTTTAATTGAAAATATCCTGACAAAAAAACTTTTCAAAAAAGCAGTCTCTATGGTATATCCCGCAATAAAGGATAAGGAAAATTCAAAATTAAGCTTACAAACGTACATGGGATACCTAATAAGCATATTTCAAGTTATTTGAAAAAACTTAATATTAACACGGTTTTTAAATCTAATAATAATTTATCCAAACATATTAAAAACAATAAAGATAAAACAGACAAAAATGAGAAGTCTGGAGTCTATAAGTTAATGTGTGGATGCGATAAGATATATGTCGGTCAAACAGGAAGATCGTTTGAAAAACGCATTTCCGAGCATTGTTCTTCGTTTATAAATAAAAACAAGATTCCACTTTTGCGAATCATGAAAGTGTGGTTTTCTTCTAAACCACACTTTCGATAAAGATTTTCAAATTCTGCATTTAGAAAATAAAGGCAGCAAATTAAATTTACTGGAAAGTTTCCAAATCAATAAATTTAAACACTCACAAATTTTATTAAATGACCAATTAGATTTAAATAACTTGCCTTTATTAAATTTATTTACTTAAAATCTGTTTTGACGATAATATAAATGTATATGTAGTTTATTAAACAAATTTTATGCGTAAACATGTTTAGTACCCTATAATATACAGTTAGGGCCGACCAGATGTGCCACATTTTCTCACTACCGACAATATTTGTGTAAATTCAAAGATTTCTTTAAAAACATTGTAAAATAATACCAACCTTCTTGATTATATATATATATATATATTAATTTAGTTTGTAACGTACTCTTTAGATGCAAGCACCTGAAGAAGCCACTGTGCTGGCGAAACATTTGTCATGTTACGATTAAAGATTAAAAGTGAAGATTAGAACCGTAGTTTTATTTCTATTATAAATTTTATTCTTAAAACTTTGAATCAATTCTATCGATTCACTGAGTTCAACACCTTGAGTTTCAAGTTTTAGTAGTGTTTCACTAATAAAACCATAGTTTGCTTTGATAAAAGCTAACTCTTGGCGGTTTATTTAGTCTATTTGCAATTTACAATTGCTATCGAATCGTTTAAAAAGGAATGAATGATTTCTCTTATCTCTTTAAAAATTTCTGTATAAAATACAGCGGCATCAAACCACGTGCCCCATCTTGTTATTATGGATTGTGGTGGCAGTGCCAGGCCAGATAACTAATCTTTTTATGCTTGAACCCTCCGCAATGCTCTAATAAATACTTTTTTTGTCAAACTGATAAATGAATTAATATCTGGAAATATGTAACGTATTTTTTCTGCTACTCTGTTAACAGCATGGGACAAACATGTTACGTGCATTAGATTAGGTTAAAAAATCTTCAAATTCTGTGCTGACTTCATATATGTCGCAGCATCCTATAAGATCAGTAATATCTTCTTACTTGGTAGGGTATTCGCCAAATAAAACCTCGTTAAACTATCATTTATAAAATCTTGTTATAGTTAAGTTATTTGTTATCTCCAATTATTCTGTACCAATTAAAAAGGATTGGCCGGCGCAGTTTTCATTTAAAATGCCAATCAATAAGCTGGCAATATAGCGTCCACAACTGTCTGTTGTCTCATCGACTACGAAATAAATATAATTTTCACGTATCGTTTCCATAATTGTCATCATAGTTTTCTCAAACAATAGATTAATATACTTTTTTCTTATAGTTGAGCGACTAAGAACAGACAGTTTCGTATACTACTCTAAAAAAATTTTAAACGTTGAATTATCCAACTTTGAATGTGGAATATTTGCACTTAAGAAGGCGTTACACAAGTCATAATGGAAACTACACTGTTCTATATTTTTACTTGTAGAATAAATCAGTTCCTACATGCTGCGTTAATTGAAATTTTTTATCGCAGATCGATACATGTGAATATAATTTCGACATATCAAAATAACAAGGTAAAATTACGTGTACATATACTTTCGAGAACTAACTACACACAACTGGCGATATGACTGACTTATAGGTCAACGTTATTGCTCGTAGATTCACTGGAACTTCCGCTACTTGATAAACACAAATCTGGGAATTCCAGATCAGAATTCCGGTTTAGTGTAATATGAATAAATGGTTTTATATATTTTTTACGGTGCACTTTAGAAATAAATTATAAAGTATCAACAAATATGCATTTCTACATGAAATATGCTCGAAGCAGTATTTATATGCAAGATATGCAAAGCAAAAGTAGTCGCAAATGCTTTCTTTTTATATCATCCGTATAGATCTGCAAGAACTTTAGTAAATATAGTATAAATAAAAAATATTCATTTTCATATAATCCCAGCTTTAATTATTATTTTTGACTTCAACTAAATAACTAAGTTTATAATTAAATAGCTAGAGAAAGAAATACTCACGGTTACTTTTGTAAACAAACAGAAATGAAAGATTATTTTATTAAAAAGTAAAAAGGATTTTGTCATTATGTCACCGTTCTCTCATAATTAAGTCGATAATCTATGTCGTTTACTACATAATTCGTTTTTCCTTTTAACGAAAATACGAATCGAAAACACTGGATTATGTTCGAATATGTTGGAACTTTAGGTAAACTGAATAAAATATACCACATCAACCAGATTATAAAATATAATAGTACACTTCAGAAAGATCACCTTTGTTCTATTAATGATGTCTGGAGTAACTTACAACGAAATTTAATTAAATTCCTTAATCCATGCATAAGCACATATGTACATTCATTAATTAGCGTTAAATTCGTAAAACATTATGTCCACCTATAAATACAGTAATTAATAATACCGGGAACGGAAACAGAAAGGCGCAACACTGTACGTCATTAAATCGAATGGTTTTATTTGCTGCCTTTTCACTTCCCAGTCTGCATCCGAACCTTCAGAAAGGGCCGTGATAATTGAAATGGAGGGTTGCCACTTTTGTGTTCTGCTCATATAGAAATATTTTAATTTCATTTGATTGAGCGAACCCTAAAACAAGATTCATTTCATAAATATAAAATTAATTGCGTGGGTGACGAGATTTAATCTGATTTACGAATGGATATTTATAAAATTGCCTATTTAGACTTCGAATATAGCAATAAGTAAGTTGATATATAAAGACAGAGATATATACAGTACATTCAAAATGTTCCGGAATTATCTTTTTATGTACAAAAACGAAAGAAATGAAAAAGTTTTATTTAATTTTTCACTTAGTCTTCTTTTCTCTCCATACGAATTTTTAAACCCCTTTAAAATCGCTGAATGCACGAAGGAATCATTGACAACGACTGCGCAAATTTACAGGCCAGGTTACTCTCGCACAAGTCTTAACTACTATAGAGTTAATCAATTTAGAAAGTCTTGACGTTTAAGTCGATGTTCAAATCATCAAGCCTTTCTAAATATTTATTTTAAATAATTCTATATAAGGGATATGATCTATTCATTATGTACGGGCTTTTTCTTTTATCATTACACATAGGTCTACCACCACCATACATTTATCCCTATGTGTAAAACTAAATGAATAAAAATCAATGCATTGATTTTTATCCATTTAGCTTTACACATAGGGATAAATGTATGGTGGTATAGTAGGCAACCAGTTATACACCAGTGACATTTTTCCAATTGTCAAATATTTCTGTTTTTCATTCATACTTAAATCTTAAATTCAATACATTTTATTGAAAAATACATAATTTATTTAAAACAGTTAATTATCCCAGCAGGTGTACACCTTGTGCGAAGACAATTTTAAATATTTTTTTCTATTTCGGTGCTATAAAGTGCACTTTTCGACACCCGTTTGGGTTGCATAAAGTATTACTTTTTCGCACGCAAAATTTAGTTTTTAGAGGTTGGTCACAAAAAAAGAAATGGACTAAATCATATGTAATGTCAAATATAAATGTGTATAACAAGCATGTGTAGTAAAAGTTGAATAGGTACAAAGAATAAAAAACACTTGCTAACATTTTATTTATACTAATTAACAATATAAATTGTTAAACAGAGTTGGAAGATCTAATGCTACTATTGACATTTACTTCCCATTTTGAATAGTGCAACTGTTATAAACGTTTACTGTAACACTAGAAGATTCATGTGCATTAATGGAGATTCCAGGCAGTTTCTGGGAACACACTATATTTTGTTTGAGTTCCTGTTGATTCACATTGATTTACACATCACTGCCTATTGCATCAGAAGTCGATGGATTCTGAATAATTTTAGTGGATGTATTAGGTGCACTAGACAGTATTCGAGCAACATCAACTTTTTTCATGGTGAAATTATCAATGTAACCTTCAGCCACTGCTGAAGATTTCCATCCTCCATGGCGCTTAATTGTTATTAAGTCACCTCCACTATTAGCCAAGTGTGTCACACTTGAACGCCTAAAGCAATGTCCAGTGAAGAGCTCAGGATTAGGCAAATTTAAGTAAGTAGCAATAACTTTTGGTACTTTTCCTATAGTATTAATGCCAATTGGATTATTCACGCAAGAACCATTTCTATATTGCAGGAAGAAGCGTTTATGTGTAACATGAGTGGGACGAAGTGAATAATATTTTTTTAACCAAATCAATCCATAATTTTTCTGTTATAACAAATTGTCTTGGAATATAAGTTTTAGTTTTTGGCACTCTAACCGTTTATGACATTATTTTTAAACTGTATATCATCTAAAATCATGTTCATTATTTCTTCACGACGACAAGCTCCATTATAACCCATTATAAGGATAACCTATCAATATTAATATGACTATTATAACAAAATAATGTAGAACATTAATAAAATACTATTACAAGGATGTTTGTATTACTTACTTTCATTGCTAAATATGTTTTATCATCGGCTTCTATTATAAAACAGTTGATATGATCTATTTCTAAAATCTTGGATTTCTTAGGCTCGTAGCCTTCAGATAATCTTTTTAAATATACAAGAAGCCTAGAAAATTTTGAGATATCTATATTTTTATAAATATTTAAACAACATCGTAACATCGAATATGTGGACCACAAGGTCGATGCCTTTTTTATCTTGCTTTCCTTATCAAAATAAGCAATAATTACATTTTCAGTAATATTCGCGATATTATTTTCTTTGCACCAAGTTAAAAAGTGCTCGTATTGCTTTTGATAAATATGTCGAGACTTTGTTGGCAAAAGATTTTGTAAATTATCTTCTGCTATTTTGCGAATCTCTGGGGGCGTGCAATTATTTGCTTCGTCCATTTCGATAATAATTTATTGCATAAATCAATCTAAATTTTAAACTTAAAATGACATATAACACCGCCGATTTTCAAATATTTAAAATGCTCTAGTTAAACATCAATGCTACCAACTTCAAAAAAAAGAAAATTTCTACAATTTTCGTACAAAACATGCCTCTTATTTTAAGTCTTTTTGAACTTTTAATGTCCGAAATAGAAAAAATAGTATAAAATACACGTTTCATAAGACATTTTAGTGCACTTGTTCTTTAGAAAACTCGCCTTGCGGCTCGTTTTCTAAACTTGAACGCGTGCACTAAAATCATGTCTTATGCCACTTGTCCTTTAATATACTATTAACAAATTCAAAGAAGATGAATAGTATTTGTTTAAGGATGAAATATATCTAAGATAGTAAAATTAGTGTAGCAAAAAAGGTGGAAAATATAACAAAAAAGTACAAATAGATTTTACCATTTTATGAAATTGATGAACGTCATCACATTACTTCTAAGGATTTACCGAACGTAACTCACGTATTCGGGACATTTCAGTATCACGATAAAAGCAAATAACACCTCGTGGTATCTTATGAATAAATGGCTTTATAAACTGGAGAAATTTATCTTAAAAATCAGTAGTGGGAAATTCTTGTAGGTAATAAATATGTTACTATTCCTTTAACAATCTCAATAACTTTTGGGTTGTACAATTATCTGACAGCATCACTACTGGAATTAAAGATTGAGGAAGGGAAGACACTAAGCAACAAACTTTTGGAATCTGTTAAAGCAAGGCTATTTTCATATGAAGGAGGATCAGTTACTAGAGTAGCAACTGTTTGAGACCCTCGATTTAAAAGAGAAGGTTTTCGTAGTAGTGAAAATACTATTGGGGCTACGTTTCTAGAACAACAAATGTTTGATATTATGAAGCAAATAGATCCTGAAAATAAAGAACAAATGCATGTAATCGAAACAGACATTAGTTCACATCAAAAATCACTTTCATTATTTGTATTCTTGCAAGAAAGAATAAGAGAAAGTAAAATCGATTACAGTCGATGTAATAATAACTTAAAGGTAATACATACTTCAAAAAGCCAAATTTAAATCAGGATGTTGATCCTGTTTTATTTTGGAAGGTAAGTTTTAAAAAAAGGGTAATTGCATTTTTATTTGGATTTTCTTTTAGGTAACAGCAATTGGGGCTGAAACCCTTAGAACAAAGTTCTAGGAAATACTTCTGTATTCCAGCGAGTTCACCAGAATATGGAAGAGTATTTAATGCAGCTAACACCAAAAAATGTTAGTATGATAATGTTCCTAAATAAAAATTGAAAAGTATTTATGTTATTAAAATTACACCCAACCTCTTCCTATTAGCTAAAGAAATAACTCAATGGATTTCATCTTATTATGCCTTCTAAGTGTTAAAGATATGCATGTTTAAGCATTCAAAGGGAAATTATTTAGATTGCCATACAGAATGTACATGAAACTCTTTAAATCTATTAGAGAACTGTTTGCTTTATCAGTAAAAATTATTTTATTTAAAATTTCGTTTTCATTTAACAAATTAAACATTAAATCACAAAAATCAGTTCGTTTTACTTTATCTTCCTCGAAAAGTTCTTGGTGGTTTGATATCTTGTATGGCTTATACTCTAATTCTTTCAGCGTTTTGAACACCGAACTGTACGATACTCCATAATGGGCTGGCTACATATAAAAACGATTCTACAGAGCGTTCTCCTATATAAGATAGGATATTTAGCTTCATGTGTTCTGTTATCACGTTATTAGTTTTATTTCATTTTTTTATGGGAATTTAGAAAACAACCATCTTCTTTGAATCTGTTAAAAATATTTAAAATTGTCTTCGCCTGTTGGAATAATTAACTATTTTAAAGAAATCATGTATTCTTCAATAAAATGTATTTAATTTAAGTGTGAATGAAAAACAGAAATATTTGACAATTGTAAAAATTTAATTGGTGTATAACTAGCTGCCTACTATGCCACCATACATTTATTCCTATGTGTAAAGCTAAATGAACAAAAATCAATGTATTATGATTATGTGTAATGATAAAAGAAGAACTCGTTGTTTCTCGGGTTCTTGTCCGCGTGTAAGATATGTCCTGAAAAGAACTCATTTTCTCGACGTTTCAATATGATCGCACTCGTTATCTTCTGGAGTTGTTCTTGCCCTGGTCGGAGCTAGCGGTCGATTGCCGTTGCTATGAGCTGCCCCTGCTTATATACTGCTGCGTCGGAGGAGAGTGTCGCCTTGTCGATGTCGCGCGTGAACGGCTTCGTGTGATTGGTCCGGATCTTAATGTTCTGTGGACGGTTCAGTTGACATAGCGTAGTAAAAACGGTATCGATGTCGTGTTTTCTTAATATTCGACTGATTTTGTCTGTAGTTCCTTTTATGAACGGGAAAAAGACTCTCGATGAATACTCTTCTTTCACTTTTTCTGTAGTTTTTGTTCTGTTGTATTTATTTCTTGTTTTGTTTATTGTCCTGTGTAAGTAACCATTCGCGAGTAGATCATTATTAATAGTTGTTCTTTCCTCGTGTTTGTGTTCTTCGTCTGCTAATATTTCGGATTGTGGTACTAATGTTTTACTGCGGAGGTCAGTTGTACCATGGTGGTGTGACTGGGCCTTCATATATCTCTATCTGTATGTGTAGATTTCCGGTAAACAGTGTGTCTTAGTGAGCCACTTTCTTTCTTTATTACCAACACGTTCAGAAAAGGCAGTTTTCCTTGTTCTTCTACCCCCATTGTAAACTGGATCTTCAGATGTTCGGCGTTCAGGTAGTTTAAGAAGTCGCCTAGTTTTTCCTTCCCATGTGGCCAGATTACGAACGTGTCGTCAATACAGCGCAGCAACAGCTTCGATTTATCCGTGTAAGTATTTAGCACCTTTGTTTCAAAGTTCTCCATAAAGATGCTGGCAATTATCGGTGAGAAGGGTGAGCCTTCTATTTGTCGGTATTGCTGGTTGTTATATGTAAAATATGTATTCACTAGGCAGTGTTCTATGAGGTTGTTTGTACCTTTAGGCACTTGATAATGATTATATAGAATGGACATGGTTTCTGCGATTGGCACCTGCGTGAATAGGGATGTCACATCAAAACTGACTAACAGATCTGTTGGCTCTACTCGGAGGTCTTTTAACAAATCAATGAAGTGATCTGCATTTTTCACGTAGGATGCAATTTGTTCTGTGAGTGTCTGAAGCTCTTGTGCCAGGTATCGTGCTAACGACCGTGTTGGTGATCCTATAGAACTCACTATCCAGTTTTTTCTATTTTTGGAAGCCCGTATAGTTTCGGACATCGAGTCGACTTTTCTGGGGGAATGATCTGCTCCTTTATTTCTTCACTAACCGTTGTCGTAGCGTTTATTTTTGGTTTTGTGATCTCTTCTAGGTACGTAGTCGGGTCCGTATTAATATTGTAAAGTATTATACGTGACGTATTGTTGGATGAGTAATCACAATATGTTTGTACGACGGGTCGTCTAAGAGCCCTCTTATTTTCTTATCGTAATCTGGCTTGTCTAGTGCGACGGTAGCATTACTCTAGTCTGCCGGTAGAACAATGATGTTGTTGTCTTTCTGAATATCTCTCGACAGTGGCGGCTGGCGCATAAGCGCTGCAGTGCTGCAGAGCTCCCAAAAAATTGGGCGGGCGAACCTGTATTAGTTATAACTAGTTTTCTTTTATATAATTTTTCCGACATTTCTGACGTTTATAAAAGCGTAACATATTGTTGTGAAAATTCTCCCCCTGTATATCAAAAAATTTGCATATTTTTCTACATCATCCTGTAGAGGACATCAAACCCTACAATTTGACACCTCAATCATCAAAATCCGATCAGTAGAAGCCGAGATATTCGCTTCCGAAATTCCAACACTAACGGGTTATATATAGTATATTATAAAATAATATACAATAGGCGACCAGTGGAAAAACCAACCTAATTCGCGCAATCGCTCACTTGTTCCTTATCTGGTCCACACGAACGTGCGCACAGAGCTCTTTCAAACACCCGCGCGCACCCCGCTACCCCCGCTGCTGTCTAAAACCAATGCGAAATTTATCAAGCATCTTCGCTGCATTCTGTCCAGCGCCTTCATATGATTCGGTATAGGTATTTAATATTTTCGCGTGTTTTTTACTCTGCGGCGAGTTTAACGTAAAAACAATAATATTAGCGTGCTTGTTTTTGTGTATTGTTGACAATTTATATAAACTCTGTGTATTATGGAGGTGGTCTTTAATTTAATTAATGTGAAGAGATTCTTTAAATATTCATTCGAAGAAAGGATAAACTTAAAAGCAAATGGTAGGCCATTAGTAGATATCACTATTGAAAAAACTGGTATAAGTAGAGGGAAAAATTATACACGTAAATTTAGTAGCGATATTTATTCAAAAAACGAATGGATTTGTGGATGCAACAAAAAAAATGCTTTATATTGTTTTCCCTGTTTACTTTTTGGTGGCGATAAAGCTTGGACGGAAATAGGGGTCACGGATCTAGAGCACTTGAGTTTGAAAATAAAAAGACATGAGAATTCTAAAAACCATCTTCATAATTGTATGGAATTTGCGTTACTAGGGTCAACTAATATTATGGCTCAACTAGATTCTGCTTATTGGGTAAATATACAGAGACATAATGAAAATGTGTCAAAGAATCGTTATATTTTATCAAAAATTATCAATTGTATAAAATTTTGTGGAGCTTTTGAATTGGCCCTTGGGGGACATGATGAGAGCGATACTTCCGAGAATCCGGGGATATTTCGTGAACTTATTAATTTTTCGGCTGAATTAGATGCAACTCTAAGTGAGCACCTAAAAAATTGTTCGGTATTTATTATTAGAAATTGTAATAACAACTCCCATGACAACATCAGAGGCCGAACGATGCTTTTCAACACTAAATCGAATTAAGACATTTCTCAGAAATTCAATGACCGAAGATCGTTTAACATCTCTTTCCATGCTATCTATCGAAAAAAAGTTTATTTCCGAAATAGACAATTTTAATGACAAAGTGATAACAAAATTTGCAAATCGAAAAGAACGTACAATAGATTTCATTTATAAGAAATAATTTGTTAGTAAAGTAGTGCTTAGTGACTCTTATTTTTTTGTGTGACAATTGACAATCGTTCCAGAAATCCTTTACTTCAGTGCGGAAGGCGAAGAAAGCACGATAAGATCGGTGGGAGACAACCTCTTACTGCCCGTGCAAGGTAATTTTTTTTGTAAAACTTGCAGAACACCTTAAAATTTTTAGCACGAGCCGCCACTGTCTCTCGACATTCTTCGCTTGTGATATTGCTCTTGGACAGCTTGGCCTTTCTAATGATGGTAGCTACTTCCTGTCGTATTATTTCTGCGTTGTTGTGTTCCACTTTTTGTAGAGGTGATTCTACGCCGCAAACTAGGTTCTCCACTGGAATACGTTTCGGTATTATTGCGAAGCTAAAACCTTTTTCTAGATCACTGATAGCCGCTTCGATAAGTGGTTTTTGTGATAAATTGTGTACTGTCCTTATTGTGTCGATGTCTTTTACGTTTACATTTTACGTTTATGCGGTTGTTGTAGTCTATGTAGGTAATGTTCTGAATACTGATGCAAACCTAATTTGACGAATTGTAGAATTAAGCGACATTTACATGTAAATTGAGATTTTAATAATTATTAGATTCTCATTTCATATGGCGTCTCGCCTCGAGTACCTAACAACACTCGCCTCGAGTACCTAACAACACTGCATTCTCCTATATTGAGATATAATTTGTTATCCATGCACCATTCATTCACAATTTGAAGGTTATGTTGTAGTTTCATTTTCATTGCAACCTCCAGTTTTGTACACTTTAAGATTATCTGCGTATACGGGTGCAGAACATGAAAATAATTCGAAAATGTCATTAATAAAAGTTGAGAATAATATAGGACTCAAGTTGAATTCCTGAGGTACTCCTGATTCTGGGACAAATTTGAACGATCGAAAACCATTATAGTGAATGTAATTAATTTTACCCAAAAGATATGAATCAATAAATTATATATAGATTTCACCCAATTACCATTGCAATATGTTATGGCCTATAGCGTCAGAGGCTTTTGATTTAGCTGCATAGATGACATTTACTTTCTCAACTTGATTCATAGAGTTGATGAAATTTGAATCTGTCATTAAAGTTCAAATTTGAAGCCCATCAAATACCCCAGCTTTAATTTTTTCGTAACTTAGTCTTGGAAATTTTTCACATATGTACTGGAAGCAGTTACCTTGCAAATCTAGAGCTTTAACATATTACTTCATAAGATCCAATTTGATGTAAAGAGATGGAAAAATTGCTTTTTCTCTGTCGACTGAAGATTGACTTACAATATTCTTTTCTCCAACATCTAGGGATGTTCTGGAAGGCCAATGTTTCTGAATCCAGTGTTGGTTTCTAGCTGGACTATCCCAGAGGCACAAAAAGCACGCAAATTTTGTATTTCCTCTTTGAAATTCAAGTAAAAAGTTTACCATTTTGAGATACACACAGAAGACCCAGTTATGGTCTCTATATTTTAGTAACTTTTCAACCTTCTCAATGACGTCATATATTTCCTCTAATTGAACAGAATATCCAGTAGGAATTGAACCGAAAACATTCCCGTTGTGTAGTAGGACACACTTGAAACTTGGGTCATATTGTACAACGCTCATTTTAGTTAGCAAATCTAGCATATTATTACAATAAACAAATTCACACTCTTCTTCAAAATAATACATAAGATCACTTTCCCTGCTACGATAAAAAGTTATCTTCGTACTCTGCGAGTAAGTTCTTTTCATTTAATCTTGAAGCAAGCAGTTCCGATGATTCTTTTGATAGGCCCAAATCCCTTACTAAATCATTCAATTCTGCTTGAGTAAAACATTGTGGTCCATCATTGGAAATTATATCTCCATAATCACAATCAACACCTGAATCTTGCTCCTCAATAGCATCTGTCATGTCTTCAGCATACGAGTACTTAAGTGAAGGAAGCTTCTCATAAACTGTCACGGGTATTTCATCGGACTGAGGCACTGATCGAATCGCGTAGTTGATATTAGGATATACAATTTTATTCTTATTCTTCTTATTAAAACCAGTTGTCTGAACTAAACAAAAATAGCAATCATCTACGTGGTTTTTCTGTTCACGCCATATCTTCGGAACGCCAAAAGCTAATTTCTGGCGTTTTCCTTTGCTCCACTGCCGCAAATTTTCCACATGTGGTTTACACACATTATGTGGAGCCCAACAAGTTTTACATCAAAATAAGCCAAACACATTTTCTTAATAGTTACGCTTTGACTGAGAACGGTGAAGCTACCACAAATGTAGCAGAACGAATCGGCAGTATTTACAAATCTTCGAGTAGTAGACATGATGTAGCTTCTTCTCTAACGACTAACATGTAACTAACGTTTTATTATCACCCTTCTTCACTTTTAAATAGTCCTAAGTGATTAATACTTTCTAACACAATCTCATTAAACTCTAATATGTTTACTTAATAAACTGGATTAGCTTAATATACTTGTATTTCTTTATAGTTGTTTATTACTTAATGACTTCACTAAGTACTTAAATATTATCAGGTACAAGTGTACATTATGCTAATGGGATAAATGTATCTGGAATATCTTTAAATTCTTTGTGCAATTAAGAATTTGCTGCATTTACCTAACCATTTTCAAATATTTTGAAATCGACAAACAAGAAGTGCAGTAGAAAGAAAACTTGACGTGATAGGGACAAATGGGTTTTATATTTGGCATTAGAGTCCTAATACTAATTAAAAATAAGTGTCAGATCATAGTCAGCAGAAAAAAAAATTATTGTTAGCCAGTGTTATCAATAAGGCAATAAGAGGTACATACTAAATAGGTAACAGTCCTTCCTCTTGTAACAAAGCCATGCTGCAAAGGTTATATTTTTCTTTTGAAAATATAAATTATTTGTTAACTTTCATTTAAATTACTTTACAATAATTTATTTTCCATTCACTAAATTTAATCTCGCTCAAACTACAGTCGTCTCGTTTTGGAAAAATGAAACAGGAAATTATATGTTGAAACACATCGATCAATTAGTTACAGCTCAAGTAATTATTTCCAACGAGAACGAAAAAATCAATATTTGCCATCCCTCATATGTTTCAGTAGTTCGTTCAAATGCCTCGGGAATAAACTGGTTTTCCCGCACATGAAAAGTAAAAAACGCATTTCCACCTCATTTTAGCTTTGCATCTCTCTCCATTCCTCCTTTTCACTCGTGAGTGTAGTGAGTAAACAAATTCTTTTGCATCAAGAACGCATCATCGTTTCCAATGAAAGGAATTGCTGTAAACGTGTTCCTGTTTACTTAGTTGATGAGTACTACGGCATAGATTAAAATACTGAATGCCGCCTTTTAAGCCGAGTAATCACCGTTCCTTAGAAACAATTCACTGAAACACTGCCAACGCAAAGTGATTTCTGTCGAATCTGGCGGGCACAATGGATGCCAAATGGAAACGATTTTAAATTTATAAACGCGACTTTCGAAAGGAAATGGAAAATCTGCTTTAATTATAAATACCCCTTCGTTTTGTTGTACCATTATTATAGAAAGAAGAATAAAAAGTGCACTTTTGACGTTACAGAAAGTTTGAATTAATAAATAACAGTTCAGCACTCTCTATTCACGTTATTTAATTTGCTATGTACATATACATTCCGCAGTAACAACGGTTCCTTATAGTACATTGTGTGTTCTATAAAAAGTTAATGTTTATCTTAAATTTATAATCACTTTGAAGAAGAACAATAAAATGATTAAAAAGAATTAATTTTAAAGGTGAATTTGGAGAATGACCGAGTGTAAAGAACTATATTTTATATCAACATTTTATCATTATAATGGGGCTGCTGCAAATGTTTCGGAAACGATGTAAAAAGCACATATACCGTGGAAGCTAGGTAACTAGACGCCGGTACGGCGCAGACACAGTTCCCCATCACCGTGTGTACCCCTGACACATTTTATTGTACAGTGGATATGTTACCGTGAAAGACCGAAAGTAGTGGTTGTCGACATACACCGGTTAATGTCGACAGACACCAGATGAATAGGTGAAAGACCGAACAATTATTAGTTATATTGTAAATGCGGTCCTTCACCAGTGTATGTCGACAAACACATATAAGCTTCGGTCAATGTCAGAAACGACAGGACATTTATTATAATATAAGTTTATAATTCATATTATTCACGTCACTGCAAACCATTCATTCTGGAATTTCCAGCTATATTTAATTTACCCTTCACAGGTATTTGTAATTTCTTGCATCTATTTCAATTCACAATAGGCTTATTAAGAAACGAATATTTAGTTCTTAGTTTTGTTCCATTTATTACCGTAGTTCATTACAATAGCTCTAGAATTTCCCAAATTCATAGGGTTGTAAACTCTTTATATATTCTTTTAAATTTAAATTCATAGATCAGTTCCAAATGATCAATCGGTAAAGACAGTTCTCACAGAGACTTATCTAATAGACAACCCGTGGCAGGTGAAACATCATCAACAGGTATTATAATTTGTGCTCGATGGCTACTGCAGTAAATAGTGATCAATTTCTTGAAAAGTTAAATACCCTAATAAGAAATAAACGAGTAGACAATTGTTTTTATTTTTCTCAAGAAAGGTACTCTAAAACCATTCTGAAGTAATTTCTGCTAAAAGTAAGTGCTGTACCCCTTTGGACTACAGACGTTTAAAACGTTTTGACATTTTAAAAGTTAGTGACGAACAAAAGTTAATTGTGCCATTAAAACCAGGAGAAACGAATATCCAGTATTATGTTACAAACGAAGAGTTGTTTAATATACTTTCCGAAACTCACATACGAACAGGCTATGGAGGAAGAACACGAATGCTAAAAGAATTGCAAGTTAAATACAAAAATATTACTTATGAAGTCATAATGCTCTATTTAAATTTATGTCAACAATGTCAAATGAAACACAGTGCTCCTAAAAAAGGTATTGTTGTAAAACCAATTGTGAGTTCCGAATTAAACTCTAGATGCCAAGTCGATTTGATAGACTTGCAATCACACAGCGATGGCGATTACAAATTTATAATGGTTTGCCAAGATCACTTAACCAAGTTTGTCCAGTTACGAGCGTTAAAAACCAAGAGAGCAGAAGAAGTAGCATATCACCTTCTTCAAATTTTTTTAATATTTGGTGCTCCCGCTATATTGCATTCGGATAATGGCAGAGAGTTCAGTAACCAAGTCATATCTGAACTATGCGCTATGTGGAAAGATGTTAAAATAGTGCACGGAAAGCCTCGTCACAGCCAAACACAAGGCTCAGTCGAAAGAGCCAATCAAGACATACAGAATATGTTAACTGCGTGGATGCATGATAATGATTCAAATAAATGGTCAGAAGGGTTGTCGTTTGTCCAATTCGCAAAAAACACAACTTACCATGAAGGAATACGCCAGAGTCCATATGAAGCTCTGTTTGGCGTTAAACCAAAAAGAGGCATAGCATCGTCATCTCTCCCCTACGAGCAAATTACAAACATTGAAACCGAGGAACAGCTAGAAGCTTACGTTAATACTTGTGAAGAAAATTTGGTTAGTGACCATATTGATGACCATGTTTTAGATGTAAGTGATATGGATGACCAAAATACCATTGGAGCCAATCCACCTTCATCTGCCACCAACAGGTCTTCATCTGAAGTGCCGACTAATCCACAACCCAGCACGTCTTCAACTCAAACACTGACTGATCTGCAACCGATTACGTCTTCATCTCAAGTGCTGACTAGGCAGCACGAGCTAATCAATTCAAAAAGAGTAGCAGCAAAAGAGAATCTACTACTCCAAGCAACAAAAATGTTGCGAACCTCAAAGAAAAAGTTTCCTGCGGCCCAAATTGGTGATACCGTAAGAATTAAAGTCCCTGACGTCGATCGTGGTCGTACAGATCCCCGAAATGTGTTAGCCATTGTTGTTGGGATAGAGAATACAGACTTTTATAAATTAGCGAACAAAAATGGCACCTTCAAGCAGCTTTTCACTCGTAATCAATTCGCAATTTGCAAAGAAAAGTTAATTTCCATGGACGAGATTTCAGGTCAAGAAATTTCGGTAAGAGAAGCAGCTTCTGCTAATTCAAAAATTGGAGGGCAAGGCTATACACGCTGTAACTGCAAAAAGAAGTGTTCCACTGCTAAATGTAGCTGTAAAAACAATAGGCTTTTGTGTAATTCGAAGTGTCATGGTAGCTTAAGTTGTTGCAATAAATAAGTTTGCCATACATTTACTTTGTTTTTTTTAATTTCATTTCAAGAAATAAAATGCATTTTATTTGTTATATTAATATTATGTTTGTTGTGTTTGTTTTAAGTTCAACAATTTCTTTATGTTCATTTGAAAACTTCTTCCATGTTTTAATCAAAATAAATAATAACCTATAGAGTTTTATTTTGTTTTCTTTTTATAAACAAATTCTTTTAAACATACACCATGAGTCCATGATAAATGTTGACATTCGCCGGTGTAAGTTAGAAATAATGATATTTGATGAATATATTGGACATACGCCAAGTAACTTGGTGAATGTTGACATTCACCGGTATATCTCGACTATCACCGGTTTTCGGACTTTCACGGTAACAGATATAGTCATACCCTAAATGCATTAAAAAATAACAAAACGTAAAGTTAAGAAATGCTAATAGCAGATCTAAACTTAAAGTAAAATGGTATTTTGATTTTAATCACTAAAATACCAGAATTACAAGAATAATATACAGTGTGTCCACAGATTCATTCTCAACATGGGGATCTCGCTTATTATGAGAGATAGAGATTTGGTTAAATGGGATCAAATACTTCATACGTAACGTTGTACCAAACCCTATACACTAGCTTTGAATATTTAACGTACTTCGGGCGCTATAGTAAAAAAAGTGAATTTTTGTTTCTTCGATTTTCTTTAACAAATCATTTATTTTTTAAGTAATACAAATTTAATTTTCACTTTAATATGAATCTGGTGGTGTATTTAGATTTTTGAATACTGCTATAGTAGTTGATCCTATAATGGTCAAGTTTAATTTTTCTTATGGAGGTCATAGTTGGCTATGACACCATCGAAAACAATTTTCCTTTCCCTTTTCAAAAATGTATAATTTGTTATATACCTGATACCAAAACTAATTTCAAAAATTAAAAAAGAACGACATATTGTTGCATTAACAAGTTAGAGCTGTTGTGACATTTAACAATAGGAAACCTTGGAAACAAAACAATCTAAGATACAACTGTCATTGTTAGTGTTTGTTTATAGTTGACATTTAGTTTATTTTCTATGAAATTTACAAATCGAATAGCAAAATAAATACCTAGCATAATAAAATATAAAGTGCCATTTAAATACTAAATTTAGTGATTATTATTAAATAATTTTGCTGTCATGGAGCCGTTTAGTAATAGTGACAAATTTTATATGTTATGCTGTTACATTCTGGGCCGCTTTATTCACCTTCCAGTAAAGTATCGAGTAACGCTACTTGTAAGATAAAGCCTTACTTGCCAGATTAAGTGTTTATTCACCGTCAAGTAAAATTTAACCGCCCAGTAAAATTACTTACTTGGGAGAAAATTTACTTGCTGCTCATCTACCCTATAAAGTGTCAAGTAAGACTAATATCATGCTGTTTGTGAACTGTCATGTAGAAAATTAAGTTATTGACAAGTAAAATGGATTTATTTGAAGACATTGACGATATTTTAGACAACGATTTTGTCAATATTAATAATTTAGTGAATCGATATCGAATAGAAGACAATTTTAATAAATTTGATGATGACGAATTTGTTCGTTTGTATTGTTTATTACATACTGTGTGTTTGGTAAATTGATAAAATTAACACAGAGTAACGCTTGGAAGTAATATCGTTTAATTATCAGATATCAAAATTACAGTTATTACATTTGACAGATCAACAACATACATACTGTTTTTTTTATTCACCGACTACTAAGTCGAGAGAGAACCATTTTAAAACTAACATAAATAAAGTATTATGTATTATTAAAGTATATGTTCTAAACAAAAATTTCATCTTTATTTCACATGTAGTCATAGTAAATTATAATATGATGCTAGACATAAAAGATATATTTAAAAAAACTCTGTACAGAATAAATATAATAATAAAACAACCAATATTAATACAGAATATATATACATATATTTATTTACTTGTATTGAAAATACAAAAAGGGGTTGAATAACAATTTTTTTGATGCTTCTGACCCACGCATCCTCCTTTTGTTTCCATGTTGTACTGTTAGTCTTTTTGCATTTGATGACATTCTTGTACTTTAAAACTAGTTCAAGTAAAATTCTTGATTCCTCGATAGAGAAATTTACCGATCTAACCCGTTTCTTACTTTCCATTTTCTATGAAATTAAACAAGTTTTGACAATAAAATGCGAACTGTAGCCTGGGATTAGGTCATAATTTAGGTAATAATATAACATACCTTTTTTATATTAAAATATGTATTTTATATTAATAATGTTTATGAAAAAAGTAAAAATGGACAACACGTGATAACACACAACAAACGCTTGAGATTTAAGGCTATATTAGGTGCACTCATTTGTCATGCCGGCAACTAGAATTTAAAATTACCGAAAGCTGTACATCCTTCTCTATACCATGTGTTAGTGGTATGTTACATATTTCTCTATTTTCCCCTAACCATACTACAGTAACTAACCGACCTTTAAAATTATATGAATAAACCCAAAAATAGTAAATGTGCCAAGTAAATTTAATTGTCAAGTAACTAACAGGTACTTTACTGGAAGGTGAATAAATCGGGCCTCTGTCTCACAAAAATCCGACGAGAGCTGCCGAAACGTATATAAACCAGTATCTTTCTACTTACAGAAATTTAACGGCAAATATAATAAATCATGGAATCATTTACTAAGCCATATACAAAACCGCAGCGCATAAGTAATGAAACTAAAACTAATGTTTTACAAGCAGTTGTTGAAAATCCAAACACATCAGTTCGGGAAATTTAATATTACACTGGCGTTTCCAAATCTACTGTTCATAAGATTTTGGCCTCCCACAAACATCATCCATATAAATACAATGTATGTCAATCTTTAAGACCAGGGGATAATGAAGCTGAAGAGAATTTTGTGAATGGTACACTAGGCAATGCGATGATAATGATCATTTTTCTTCTCAAATATTATGGTCCGATGAAGATTCACAAGCAATGGTTTATTCAATAGACAAAATTTACGATTTTGGTCTACAGAAATCCCTCATGTAATCAGACCTGCTCAACATCAAGTGCGTTTTGGATTTAATGTCTGGTGTGGCATACTAGGATCACGATTAATTGGTCCGATAATTTTTAATGAAACACTAACGTCCGACGTTTATTTGCATTTACTGCAAAATAGTATTGAAGATTTGCTGGGTGAATTACCTTTACAAGAGGCTCATAGTTGTTGGTTTCATCAGGACGGTGCTCCAGCACATAATGCAAGAATTGTAACCAATTTCCTCAGTCAGCGGTTTGGTAACAGGTGGATCGGAACTCGTGGACCAGTTGCATGGCCACCAAGATCTCCTGATCTGACGCCGCTCGACTTCTATTTGTAGGGTTACATTAAAGACAAAGTGTATGCTCGCAGCTACAATAACGTAAATAAACTTCGTGACAGCGTGGTTTACGAATGTCGAGCTATTCAAAGACGTATTTTACATAAAGTTGTTAAATCTACTATTTGTAGATCCTATTTATGTTTGGAAAATGATGGTCTGTTTGAAATTTTTTTTTTTAATTTCTTATTATAATTTTGTTTTAAATAATAGCAAAGTATTTTTTGAGCTGCCAATGTTTTTAATTTAATGAATAATTGTTGCAAAATAAATTTTTCTTCCTTTCTTTGTTTGCAAAACCTTCTATTGTCAAATGTCACAACCGCTCTAACCTGTTAATCTAACAATATCTAACAATATGTTGCTTTTTTTTAATTTTTGAAATTCGTTTTGGTATCAGGTATAACAAATTATACATTTTTGAAAGGGGAAAGAAAAATTCTTTTCGATGGTGTCATAGCCAACTAGGACCCCTGTAAGAGAAATGAAACTTGACCATCCCAGCTCAATTACTATAGCAGTATTTAAAAATCTAAATACACCACCAGATTCCCATTAAAAAAATGCCAAATTAAATTTGTTTTATTTTAAAAATAAATGAGTTACTAAAGAAAACAGAAAAAACAATAGCGCCCGATGTACGTTAAATATTCAAAGCTAGTGTATAGGGTTTGGCACAACTTCACCTCTGGAATATTTGATCCCATTTAACCAAATCTCTATCTCCCATAATAAGCGAAATCCCCATGTTAAAAATGAATCTGTGGACACACTGTGTTCATGTATATCCAATGTATATATAGTAGATTAAATTATAGTAGTTTAAAAATATCATTTTTAAATTAGTCGGCGATTTAGGGTCTGGTTTACTTTGATATGTATATATTTAAAACAATCTTACATATTTCGACACATAGTGTCTTTTTCAAAGACACTATGTGTCTTTAAATATATACATATCAAAGTAAACCAGACCTTAAATCGCCGACTAATTTAAAAATGATATTTTTAAACGTAACAGAAGGTCTGGTTAATAAAATTGTGAGGATTGTCTACTGACTAAGTACGGTAGCCCTGTAAATTCACATAACTTGTCAATTGAAACTGCGCTTTATTAGGGAAAAAGAGTGATCTCAAATCTACATCATTAAGAATATTGTTAAATCAGTCACAATTTTATTGTTGCTCGAAGTTTTGTTCAGGTAGGTGGTGTAAAACTGACACTTTATACGAATGCATGGTCGATGCTTTCTCAAATCTTCCATAACAAGACACATAAAAAAATTTAGAAATATAGCAAAACCATTTTGTTATTTTCTACATATTGTACCTATTTAAGTGGATAATTTTCTAAGAGACTTGTTTGGATTTATTTCTATTCTATTCCGAATATCTTTTACAATATCATTTTCGGATTTTCGTTTCAAAACGCTATCAGTTTGTTAAAACCTTTGAACCAGCTTATCACGATGACGTTAAAATGCGTCGAAGGTTACGTGTGTTGCACCGTAATTGGAATTATTCTGCCTTTATTAAAATATATTTTTAAACAGACCCCAGAACTACATAGAGAAAAGAGCAACAAAAATAGAACGTAACGAACCCAGTGATCAACAGTAAACAATAATGACAGGGAAATAAGCATGAGAAATCTATCAATTTCAAAACATTAAAATGTTCTAATCTAGGGATTTTGATGCAGCCATTTAATTTTGTTAGTGTATTTTTGCAGTAGGCATAAATAAGTTTTTCAACAACAAAATTTCTTATGATGGTTGACTACAGTTTGCATTTTGTTTCGAACAAGATGCTAGACAATAGATTGGCCCGTCATAAATTCATTTAAGTCCACTCTTGGAATGTACCCCTGATTGTCAATCCCTAGTAAGAATATTAGCAAATGTAATATATATTGCTAAAATAGATATACCCTAAAACTTCTTTTAATTCTTTACTTTTATTTACTAAAATATAAGAATTGCAAATTGGTTGTTACATACTTTTGTATATTGGTTGTTACATACTTTTGTATATGAAAGAGAAACAGTTACTAATTCATTATTTTCGACTCGCTCCTTATAGTTTATGCCGTAGAAAAGAGTAGAGTAGATAGAGTATTCACTGGCAAAATTACGATTGTAGTGGATGGTGAAGTTGCGTGGTGGATGACAGGCAGGTTTTGATCGGCCACAAATTAGATTTTGCTGAACAGGGGTCGTATATAGAGGGGCACACCGTTACTGCGGTCAGGAAAGCGTGCAGACAGTTTCTCGCAAGCTTATATTATACTCATCTAACCAACTCTGTTAGACGTATCCAGTCTACTATGATCTAAACATGGAAATGTTTTTGTTTAATGTCGTTAGCTTTAGTAGGTAGGTTTCCCTTATTTTATTATAGTCTAGTCTGTATCATGAGTGACATTAGCGTTGCATGTCGTTAGAAATGATTGACAACGTTTGCTTTGCACGCGCATTACATGGTGAATAACTGCAATGCACCTTTCTAGTTGCCTTTCTTTTACATGTGGACGAAAAATATTGCTAGGATATTATTTGATCTATAAAATGAAACGAATAAAGGTATTTTAATAAATTGGTATTTTCTTCATATACATTTTTGTATTTTTAAATTCTTCTCCTTCGAATTGCATTTTAATTTTTGCAGAGAAGTTGTTAAATATTTATTCCATCCGCAAGAAAATAAAGTTGGCGAGGAAATACTTCTATATATAAAATCTCCTAGAGATTCTTAGAGAATTTTACACCAAAGGAAATAAAGTAAGGGAATTAAGTCCTAAATTAACAAATACGACCGAATATGAATCTAATAAGAATGAAATTCTCCTACACAAATAATTTATTTAATTCAATTCATTGAAAGACATATTATCTTGATTTACAAATAAAATTTATAAAAATAATTATATTTCTTTCGGATTAGTTAAGATTTAGCGTAAATTTAACATTTAATTCATTATGGATTCAATTCAACAAATTACAACATTATTAGCGATAGGTTTAGGTATGAAGAGCATTAAAAAATATCTGTAATAGTAAAATGGGTGAATGAGGAAAATGATCATCGGTATATTATATACCGACTGACAAAGTACATTTGCTTCTAAATAGTGAATATAATAAAAAATTCATATGCTGGAGATGATAGGATTACTAATGCTGCACATTCTAAAAATGTGTAGACTTATACATAATGTTCTGTAAATCGCTGGTGCAAGAAAGATATATTTTTTTTTTAGTTGAAGATCCCGAATAGACTAATTTTTGATTACACTTTAAAATTGGAATATTTTTAATTAAGGGTAGTTAGCAGCTAGTGCCAATAATTTTCGAGATACTTGCAATTAAAGAGAAAAAGTGACATTTCTATGTGGTCTTTAATTGCTAATAATTCGAGAGTGCCATGCCATAAAATTAAATTACTCGATATGGTGTTGTTATCAAGTTATTATTAACGAAGCAAGATGAACAATAACAACACTATTCTTTTTGTTATTGCCTGTCAGCTTTAAGATATGGTCTCTGATATTCTTTATAATACCTATAGTCGATCGCACAGTGGTGTAACAAACTTTTTTTAAATAACTGTCATTTTTCTCTCGCTAACGTGAGGGAATTTTGAGTATATATTCTATATAATTTAATCTTTCCATTTTTAAAACGTGGTCTATATATTTCAAGGACGCCCAGCATATATATATATATATATATATATATATATATATAAATATATGGTAAATTCAATATGTTGGCGATTTAAGGTTTGGTTTTACTTGAAAATATATATATTTAAAACAGTCCTACATTTTTCGGCAAATGATGCCTTCTTCAAGGAATATAAAATATAAATGACAGTATATTAATGTCATACATTTGTAGTTGTTATGGATAAAAATATTCAAAGATATATTCTAATTGAATAATAATAAATCATGCCTTAGTATTCTAAAATAGATAAACAACAAAAACAGGAAACACAAGACATGAGTTATTATTATGTATGCGCCTGTGGAGCGTCTTAAGATGTAAAGCTGTCGGCATTCGCCTTAAACGAAAAGGAAAACCACGAAAACCTACTCGGAAAACCAGACCTTAAATCGCCAACAAATTGAATTTACCATAACATACAAAGGTCACGAAATAATTATCTATACAGGGTGTCCAGAAACACTCCTGACAAACGAAGCCCGGAGATTCCTCAGATAATTTTAAGACAATTAAACCCAAATTCACCTAGTCCGAAAATGCTTCCTAAGGGAGCTAGAGTTCTTTGAAGATGGCGCCTTGTATTTATTTTTTTTTTAATTCCTCCAGAACGCTTCTATTTAGAAAAACAAAAACTGGTATGCTTATTTATCCTCCAGAGATGAATCGATTCCATCAATTGCGAATTTCTAGTACCGGTCATAGGCGTCCGTTTTGGGTAGGTCAACGGTTATTTTAAGGCATAACTTTTTTGTCTTTAACTTTTAAGCATTTGTGACACTAGATTATTAAATTTTCAGGTATTCCAGTACTAAAAGGTACTCTTACTTTAAGTCGGTAGGATACACCGTTTTCTAGAAAAATCGATTTGTAAATTTTTCGTTTTTTCTTCATTAAAGTTCAATTTATTATGTACCTACTTATTTTTAGCGACGAAGTTGGCTTGGACTATCAAGGCATGGATGAAAATTAATTTAATAAATTAAAAACAAATTATTTATTACAATGGAACGAAACTAACAAAAAAAGAACAAGTATCAAAGGTAGATTGTTACAAAAGTTGCTCGATGTGATGACCATTAGTCTCTATGCATAAGTTTACCCTTTTGCTTAGAGAACGCCGAATTCTTGCAAAAATTCCAAAGTTATTTCTAAATTCGTTGCAAGCATCTTGTATCCTTAGCCAGAGTTGTGCGCGATTTTGTATCGGAACGGAATAAACAAATGCTTTTATGTATCCCCAAACACAATAATCGCAAGGATTCAAATCCGGCGACCTTGCTGGCCAAGCAACTGGACCGCCTCTTCCAATCCAGTGGTCTTCGTAGTTATTATCTAGAAAGTCTCGTACATTCCTGCTAAAGTGGGCCGGACAGTCGTCCTGTAGAAACCATAAGTTTTGCCGAATATTTAATCGCACCTCATCTAACAAATCAGGTAAAATATTTTGCAGGAAATGTAAGCAATCAGCACCATTTAAACGAGCAGGTAATTCCACAGGTCCAAGTAGATAATCGTCAACTACTCCTATCCAGACGTTTATGCTAAACCTATGCTGATGCTTAAATTCTTGAACAACGTGGGGATTATCACCAACGTACGAATAATAATGTGCATTATGTACATTAGAAATTCCATTTTTTGAGAATGTAGCTTCGTCACCAAACAAAATGTTCCTGAAGAAATCTTCATCTTGATTTTTCTGATTTTGTAACCATCTAGCGAATTCTACGCGAGCAGGAAAATCTCCTTCTAGCAGTGCTTGCACCTTTAAAATGAAAAGGATATAAATTTTCTTTGTGTAAGATATTACCTACGGAAGATTTTGAAATTGTGGGGTACATGGCAGATAGTCTTCGAACGCTAATTTCTGGATTTTCCTCAACTTCCATTAAAATAACATCTTCATGTTCTGCTGTTACATCATTATGTCTCCCTGTTTCATTATTTTTTGAGACCACTGAACCTGTTTCTCTTAATCGTTGATGAAGAGCTGTAAATGTTGAGTGAGTAGGATGCTGACGATTGGGAAATTTTTCAGCGTATCTACGTTGCGCCGCTCGAGCGTTACACCTCATTTTGCCATAAACTAAATGCATATCGGCGTATTCCTCTTTAGTAAAAACCATTTTTTTTTAAATTGAAATCGTTGTGTTTGAATAACACAAAGTAAAAAATAAAAAGATAAACTTCGCGAACTGACAACAATTTGACAATGAAAAACGTAGGTTTTACTTCTGTTGGCAGTTCAGAGCTAACTATTGCAAAAAATAAAAAATTTAACTTTAATGAAGAAAAAACGAAAAATTTACAAATCGATTTTTCTAGAAAACGGTGTATCCTACCGACTTAAAGTAAGAGTACCTTTTAGTACTGGAATACCTGAAAATTTAATAATCTAGTGTCACAAATGCTTAAAAGTTAAAGACAAAAAAGTTATGCCTTAAAATAACCGTTGACCTACCCAAAACGGACGCCTATGACCGGTACTAGAAATTCGCAATTGATGGAATCGATTCATCTCTGGAGGATAAATAAGCATACCAGTTTTTGTTTTTCTAAATAGAAGCGTTCTGGAGGAATTTAAAAAAAAATAAATACAAGGCACCATCTTCAAAGAACTCTAGCTCCCTTAGGAAGCATTTTCGGACTAGGTAAATTTGGGTTTAATTGTCTTAAAATTATCTGAGGAAACTCCGGTCTTCGTTTGTCAGGAGAGTTTCGGGACACCCTGTATATATATATATATATATATATATGAACTTCATGTGTATGAGAATTAATAATTATTAAATCTCATTTTACATGCGATTGTCGCTATAATTTGTTGCATTTAATTCTACAATTCGGCAAATCACTTTTGCCCTAGATTGTAGACGCAACAAGCCGCGACATCAACTGTACAAGTTGTCAGTACAAATGAAAAATTTTTGTGAAAAACTTATCTGCGCGGAATGTGCATATATCGATATTTCACTGTTTTTTTACAGATCATCAGTGCACCTTACCGAAGACAGACATGATATTCACTTCTATACTACGTGTATATATACGAACTGTAATGAACTTCATGTGTATGAGAATTAATAATTATTAAATCTCATTTTACATGCGATTGTCGCTATAATTTGTTGCATTTAATTCTACAATTCGGCAAATCACTTTTGCCCTAGATTGTAGACGCAACAAGCCGCGACATCAACTGTACAAGTTGTCAGTACAAATGAAAAATTTTTGTGAAAAACTTATCTGCGCGGAATGTGCATGTATCGATATTTCACTGTTTTTTACAGATCATCAGTGCACCTTACCGAAGACAGACATGATATTCACTTCTATACTACGTGTATATATACGAACTGTAATGAACTTCATGTGTATGAGAATTAATAATTATTAAATCTCATTTTACATGCGATTGTCGCTATAATGTGTTGCATTTAATTCTACAATTCGGCAAATCACTTTTGCCCTAGATTGTAGACGCAACAAGCCGCGACATCAACTGTACAAGTTGTCAGTACAAATGAAAAATTTTTGTGAAAAACTTATCTGCGCGGAATGTGCATATATCGATATTTCACTGTTTTTTACAGATCATCAGTGCACCTTACCGAAGACAGACCGTAGAATTAAATGCAACAAATTATAGCGACAATCGCATGTAAAATGAGATTTAATAATTATTAATTCTCATACACATGAAGTTCATTACAGTTCGTATATATACACGTAGTATAGAAGTGAATATCATGTCTGTCTTCGGTAAGGTGCACTGATGATCTGTAAAAAACAGTGAAATATCGATATATGCACATTCCGCGCAGATAAGTTTTTCACAAAAATTTTTCATTTGTACTGACAACT
Organism: Melolontha melolontha; assembly: GCA_935421215.2. Taxonomy (NCBI): domain Eukaryota; kingdom Metazoa; phylum Arthropoda; class Insecta; order Coleoptera; family Scarabaeidae; genus Melolontha; species Melolontha melolontha. The sequence goes on from OW285243.1 coordinate 41,366,044, forward strand.
TGTACAGTTGATGTCGCGGCTTGTTGCGTCTACAATCTAGGGCAAAAGTGATTTGCCGAATTGTAGAATTAAATGCAACAAATTATAGCGACAATCGCATGTAAAATGAGATTTAATAATTATTAATTCTCATACACATGAAGTTCATTACAGTTCGTATATATACACGTAGTATAGAAGTGAATATCATGTCTGTCTTCGGTAAGGTGCACTGATGATCTGTAAAAAACAGTGAAATATCGATATATGCACATTCCGCGCAGATAAGTTTTTCCCAAAAATTTTTCATATATATATATATATATATATATATATATATATATGTATATATGTACAGTGTCCTTGAAATATAGAAGCAATGCATGACAAATGAAAATATGTAATTATATAGAACATGAATCTAAAATATTGTGAGTTAATTGCGATGCGATCACCGAAACTGAAAATACCCTGAAAATTGTATTACGTGACGCCTGTGAATTCAAAATATTCAGGATGTGTATTAATAATAAATACTTCACACACACATACGCTACAGCGTGTGTTTCGGTACGTAACAGCTGGATGAGATGGACAATAACAAAACTATTTTTTTTGTTATTTTCGGCTTTAAGATAACGTTTTTCATAGTCGATCGTACTGACCCACGATGGACATTGGTTTCAAGTTTATTAAAGCCACCTTATCAGGCATCGATGTTAATATCCAAATGTAATTTTAAAAGTTTTTACTCCTTTTCGGTGCCATGTGTTTTTTTGGGGACGAGTGGACAGATATTCTATCTACTCGGAAAACACTTGGAAAACAAACTTTATTTATGTTTTGACTGACCTATGGGTATTCTGTATTAAGACAAGTTCTGGGCCCTCCACACGATGTTTATGTAAATATAAATGGAATTTTATTTGAATAAATATTTAATTTTTGAGTTGCTATATCTTAATAGGTATATAATGGAGAATAAGGAATAATTGCTTTCATTTAGTGGTCCAAAATTACTTTAATACGTTTATTAACTTGGTGCATTTATTTGTTTTAACTTACATTATGTTTAATTATTGGTATTTTTTCGTTATCCAAAATAAAAATGACGAAGCATTTATTTCAACTGATTTTACGTAAAATTCATTTTTTCTCAAGTATAAAATAAAAATGCACACTTATTTATCGATCAAAGAAGTTATTAATTATCTGTGCTGGGAAATATTCAAATACCCCAAGAACCTTCTTTATTAAACATCAAAAAAGTAAGACATAACCGTAAAATTCTTTTTACTTTTATGACCTCCATAATGTTAGAAGGAAGTTTATTATATTAAATGCCATCATTTCACCTTTAATGCGATTATAAAACTGAATGTAATTGCTTTTAATGTTCAGCTCCTACGTGAGGCGATTTTAATATTAATCATAGGGCAGCGTAAAGACATATAAATGCCTCTATCAAAGAACTTTTTATATCAAGAAAGAGAAAATTAAATACATTTTACGTTCTTCTTATTCGGGTATACTAAAATTAGTACCCCAAAATATATACACCTAATAAAATATTACTTTTTATTAATTATTAATTAAAACAATCCTTCAAGAAAATTAACATTATTAGTTTAATAGAATAAGTGAAACATTTGTTATGTTTTTTGTTGGGAATGGTTTAATTAACTCGAAATGGCGTTTATAAAGTGACTTGATATAGCAGTTCATTCCTATTTTCTTCTTGACCATTGTACTCCAGTAAAATTTAATAAAGAAATATTTCGTTTTCCGATTTTCCCGTATTCCCTTAATTATGAAATATTTTTTCCAGTAATATTTCTTGGAGATATAGTTGTTTAAGAACTTATACGTATACATTGAAAGAAGATGGGAAATATATTTGCCTTAAGAAAAGCTAATAAGAAAATATGTATAAAATTAAAATTAACGTACATGCCATAAAAATATATATACTGATTAAATTTTGAAATACCAAGAAGTAGCTGTAGTGATATGACAAGAATATTTTTGTTAATGGATGTTGCAGACAGTTCTTGGTGAAGCACCGTATATATCGGTGTCCCAGATTCAATGTTTCAAGCGATATCTCCCTTGTCTGTAGAAATAAATAATCGAGTAAGATGTTGCTGAAAATGGTTCACAAAACCCTCAAAGGCATTTGTTGTTAAACAACACTTAATAAACCACCTCCCAAGCAACCCCCTAGTGCATTTCTTCAAAACCTTTTTTTGTTTATTTTTGTAGTATTAGGAGTTTGGAATGCAATGGCATACTTTTATTTTTTGAATAAAAGATTAGTATAATTCTCAAAACAGTAATTAAACTTAAATTTGAATCATAAAACTTGTTTTACAAAGTTTGTTAAACACTCTTGAAAACAATAATGGCCCCATCTATTATCTATATTACTAATTGTTATGTCACTGTCATAAGCTAATGTCAATTGCTACAAAAAAAGTACTATTATAAAAGAGGCGCTTACGATTGCACAACTTCAGTTAAGTTTAGAATGCGAAGCGTGTGTCTGGTGCTTTTACTTTAGTGTGTGGTCGCGTGAAACTTAATTGTCTTTTTTTAATTTCTTATGCGAAATGGATAAATTTGTGGAAAAACGAAGTGAGCCATCTATATCAAGTGAATCGGTTGATAAAAGAGAAAGTTGTACAATGATAGTTATTTAAATTATAGTTTTCCTCATTGGATGGAAAGTCAGAGTGCGTTGTTTGTTTGAAAACTTAACGCTCGGCGCATAGAAACAAACCCTTGGAATTTTTCGATTAAGCTCATGTTATCAGCTTTTGAAAAGGTTGCTATTAAACCGATTTATTATTGGAGCCTGTTTCCGTTGAACAGGCTGGTTTCAGACCCAATTGCAGTTGTGCTGACCAGGTGTTCACCTTAACAACACACATTGAGGCAGAGTTCAGAAACACCTGAAGACAACTGTGGTATATGTTGACATGACTGCGGTATATGATACGGTCTGAAGAGAAGGCCTTCTCTATAAATTTCTCAACGTAGTACTATACAGCCCAATAGCATCTGTATTAAACAACATGCTTTGCGATAAGGCCTTCCAAATAATAACTGGAGAGAGCAAGATGGGACATGGTTATAATGGATTGCCTCAAGGATCGGTACTTGCACATGTCTTGTTTAATATGTATATTTCTGGCATGCCACACACAAAGTTAAAAAGTTTGTATATGCCGGCGACTTGGCTCTTGCATGGCGGAGTATAAGCATATAGGGAACTAATAATATATTTTCAGAAGATCTGTCCGTGCTGGGAAAATATTTCGCTGATTGTAGACTAATCCCGAATCTGAATACACCAAAAGTGTCGTGCTTTCACCTTAACAATAAACAAGCACATCTAGAGCCGCAAGTGTACTTCAATAACAACTTGCTACATTATAATCCTTTCCAAAAATATTGGTGAGTAACAATGGATCAAACATTCTCATCTAGAGAACATGGCAGCTAAAATAAACACTAGAAATAACATAATTCACAAGCTCTGCCGTACTGCTTGAGGAGCGCACGCATCCACCCTTAGAACGTCAGGTCTTAGCCTTATTTACTCGGTAGCTGAATACTGCGTTCCAGCCTGGCTAAACAGCTGCCACGCAAGGAAGATCGACATCAAACTCAACTCAACCATGACAATAATTAGCGGTTGTTTAAAAAGTACACCTCCGGCTCTCACTGTTCTAAGTCATATTGCAACTATCACTATTTGGAGACAGGAAAGCATGGTAAGAGAATATAATAAAATAATATCGAATCCCCACCTTCTAGTACACAATGATTTGCCTGATGCCGACCTGTCGAGACTGTAGCCTAGATCTCCTCAACTACTGCAAGCAGAACAACTTATAGAACAAGATTTCAACTCAAATGATAGGTGTAGAGAGTATTGGGAAGCCTTGAAACCTGCTCAAGCGGCCTATATCATTGATCCTACCGGGCCCTTACCAAGAATGGAGCTGCCTCGTCATGAGTGGAAGATACTGAATAGAATAAGAATGTAACACGGAATTTGTCGTGACTGATTCTATAAATGGGGACTGACTGAGACACCAAACTTGCGAATGCGGAGGACCTCGCCCGACTATTCCCTATATTACAACTGAGTGCCCTCTTACAGCATATGGAGGTGAGATGAGTGACATCTTTGAAGCTACTGACCCCGCCCCGCGTTGGATTGGATCAATGGCCTTGATTTTAAAATTTAACTTTAGATTTATATTTTAAATCTATGTTAGCCATACGCTAAATAAATAAATAAATCGGTTAGTTTTCCATTTTCTACTGTAACGCACAAGAAAAATGTTTATGTCTATTTATTTAATCCTTAATTTTGATTTTTATAATTCTCTGTAATTCTGACATTTTAATGAATTAAATTAAAATGCCATTTTGCTTTTAGTACGTATTTGTTATCATCATCTCTTAACTTAATGTTTGGTTCTTTCATAATTCATTTACGGTATGTAGTAGGTAAAGAACAGCACACAATGACAAGGAAAATTAAAGAAATGACTAATATTAAACAAGAAAAAAATTAAATTAACAACAGAAGTGGCATAAAAAAATCTAAGCAATATATACTATAACTTAATTATGTAAAATGCAATTTACCACAATGAATATATACAACTATTATATAAATATCTATTATACGTTATTTAAACATCTGCACACTGGATTATCATGCTAGCAGTCTCGAGTTCAGATCCGAGACTAGGCTGTCCGAATAGGTTTTCGTGGTTTTCCTTCCCATTCTAAGTGAATGCCGACAGCTGAACATCTTAAGTCATTCCACGGGCGCAGACATAATAATAACTCATGGCTTGCCAATGCCCCCTATAATTGGAGTCAAGTTGTTGGAGAATGCTAAGGCATGAATTATTATTATTAAACTTGAATGTATTTTTGAATAATGTAAATTTATCCATTACAACTTTCACATATATAAATATGACATTAATATACTTCATTTATAATTTAAAATTCTTTGAAAAAGGCCGAAACATGCAAGATTATTTTAAATATATATATTAAAGTAAAACAGACCCTTAAATCGCCGACTATCTAAATCTACTATAATATAAAAAGGTCAAGGTTGATAACTATTAACTATTAACATTAAATAAAAATGCTCATTTTAACGTTTTGACTTTTATTTTGTCTTCATCAAATATAAATTTGATTACAATTACTAGATGTTTTCCTACAAAGGTAACTTGCAACTAATAATAATATAATATCTAATGTTCGTAAAATATAAATTTATATATATTTATGGTACTTACAATTGGTATTCTTCTTTTTTACATTTTTATAATAATTTGAAATATTTTACTTAAAATATAAAATTGGCACTTTCAACATAAGGAAGTAGACTGAATTTTAGTAAGGCTAAAGTATGCATATATTTTAATTTTTATGTTTTGTCCTTGTCTGTAATTTGATACTTTCGGCTTGGTGTGGGTGAGTTTTAAAAGATTTAAGTGTTATTGGATTTGAATTTTTACGTTATTTATATTACGGATGTTTTGATTAATGGGTAATATAGCTTCGACAGACTTGAAATTTCATGACGGTCATTAACAGCGTTTTCTTCATATTTTTTAATATATATATATAGTAACTGAGAAGGTAGAAATTAACATAAGCGAAACAGCCTATTCAATAACTGCATTGTGTGGACGCATCTTGTAAAAGTAGTGTCGAAAATAAATTTACAACTTTTTTCAGGACAACTTTGTATATTTCAGATTAAATTATATTTATTTCAAATTTACTTTTATATTTTTAATTTTCATTTTTGTCATTCAAGTCAATTACGCGAAATTAAAAAATATATTTAATTTAATTACATTTGAATTTTATATCGATACTAATTGAACACGCCCACTTTTCAAACATAGAAAAACCGCGAACAGGTTACATTTATGTTCAAACTTGTAACCTAAACTAACATGTAAAAGCAATTCGTAATGCATACAAATTCATATATTAATTTTATCTTTCCATCAAAATCATTATTACATTTATAAATCAATTAAAATAACTAGCTTTAAAAAGTATAAATCAAGATAATTTTTGCTTTCTAAAAAGGCTTTGGTAAAAATAAATGAAGGTTGGCGTCGGTATTAGAAATTCCATAGCGTATCGAAAATATAGTTCTCCGTTTTTTAAATTTATTAAATACAGAAATATTAGTGATATAAATTCAAAAATATATACTAAAGCAACGTTTGACACAATTTTTACCAGATAAAAATCGCATCATTTAGAGTTGGCCACCGAACATCGAAGCTACTGAACGTAATAAAATTTTACGTACCTGCATTATACCTATTGTATCGTATCCAACATCGAGCCTTGCACAGAAAATACCTGAACCATTCAAGAATATATTTTCCTTTCCTGCCTGGCCGAATATCCTGCTTTGACGTAGATATACAGTCAAATTGCTGCCTTTTTCTACAAATCACAGGTTCATTTATTATATTGTAAAAGCATAACAAATAATTTTTTATTATTAATTCAAAATTTACTTAAAATATCTTGATTTTGCTTTGAAAGAATAACTATCTTGATTAATTAACGTAAAGAATATTTTCTCGTGAGATTCCTATAGTACTTACCATTTAACATTGTTAACTTATGTATATTATAATCGTCTTTGCTTATAAAACAACAACTGGTAAACATAATCACAATTATTCACATATGTTGTAACATACATAAATTTATAATACCTTACTTTGCCGTTTATCTAAGTGTATAGATATCTTGTGTTGAATAAATATTTTATACTTGTTATTTTAAAGAAGTTTTTTTATTTATCTATGCGTGGCTAAATCTATCTCAATTATATTGTTAATTTATTATTTATCAGCTTTATAAGATCGCAATTACTTGCGATGATCCAGGGATAAGAGTCTAATAAACTCAGTATCTTTCTCATGCTTTAACGACATCTATTTGTAATCGAAGATACTGCGTACTACCAGCTGGTAGACCAATATTAAAAGTTCAAATTAAGGCACCCAATACATACATAATCTATCAGTTGAAGTACTATTATTTACTTATTATTATACCGAAGAACATTAAAAATAACTCTCTTCTTAGCCTCTTTTCAATTGACGCCCGTACGTGGAGGCGTATCTTTTCAATTATCGTACCAACGTTGTGCAATCCTTTTCATATATATATATAATATTTTCGTGACCTTGGTATGATATGGTAAACTTAATCAGTCGGCGATTAAAGGTCTGGTTTATTACTTCAAAGTATATATATTTAAAACAACCCTACATGTTTCGGCAATGATGCCTTTATCAAGGATATAAAAAATATAGATGACAGAATATAAATAATTAAATAAAGTTAAATAATTAATAATTATTTGGCATTTATATTCTGACATCTATATTTTTTATATCCTTGATAAAGGCATCATTGCCGAAACATGTAGGATTGTTTTAAATATATATATATATATATATATATATATATATATATATATATATATATATATATAGAGAGAGAGAGAGAGAGAGAGAGAGGGGGGGGGGGGAGAGAGAGAGAGAGAGAATTATTTCTAGACCTTTGTATGAAGCAACGCCATTTTGTACGCGGCATTATATATATAAATAGTTGGGCTGAGCAAAAATTAATTAACGGGATATCGAAGAAAGAGAGAGAAGGAAGAGACGCCATCAACATCGTCGAATATGATTGATCTACACTCTGAAAGTTAGGATTTTGTTTCGAATTATACCACGATGTGTAGCGTTTCGGCATACTGGTATAAACTTAGTTTGTCTAAAGGTTGAAATTAACGCAACACATTAGACAACAATTGCATGTAAAGTCAGATTTAATACTTACTAATTCTGATTTACAGTAAGTTCATTATATTAACTGTATATACGCGAAGTGTATAGAAGCGGGAAGTCATGTCTGTCCAGGATACTGTGTGTTGATGAGCTCCAATAAGAGCGAAAATACTTACATACGACAAATTAATGTCAGAAACAGGTCAGAAATGATAACTGTCAAGGATGTGAAGGATAGGCAATATAGCCAATATTATATTAATGCCAATCTAAATAATCTATTGCCAACTGCGTACACTTGATATCAGGGGGTATTCTATCAAAAACATTCTACATTCTATCTCGGTTTCATATGGCGTACTAAATATCGTATTGTTGTCAAGTCTTTGTAGTCTCTATATCTAAAAGGATTATAATCACACATCAAAGAAGGTTTTGGTATGAAGAATGAGATAGTTTTTAGAGTTATTTTCACCAGAAAGTCTTCGTTGCTCATTTTCTTAAAAAATCTATAAATAAATATTGTTAACTTTAATAGTATGTATTCGACATGGCAACAGTGCACGGTACGGAGGATACAATAAAAATGCATAATGACGTAGTGTTTCAAATTATTTTTGAAGAGGAACAAGTAAGGCGTAAGTTTTATTATTAATTGTTGTAGTAATAATTAATTTTAATATTTTACAACTATTTTATAACTTTTCCAAGTATGCACAAATATAAATGTAAAATTCCAGGTTACGAAAATCGATATTATTCCAATATTTTTCCTGATTCGAGTTATTATAATAAACATTTTTACACTCTCCCTTCTGATGGTAGAAAACAGATATGATTGAACTCTATTAAATGTTTTTTAGGTATTGATGTTTTTTTAAATTCAAGACAAATATATATTTGCGAGGATGATTTTGAACATCTAAATAATTTAGTATCCTCTCATTCCATCGGGTTCAATTGTGAGGAGGATAGTGGGCATATCTTAACTAATCTGCATTCGTTTATGTCTTTTATTGAGTCTAAAAGTGCTAAGACTAATACATTGGATACGAATGAATTAGAAGGTTCTTCTCTAAACATTCCAATTAATGATCAGAATGATTTTAATTATCAAGCTATTATCTTATTATCACCTATGTATGTGGATTCTTCCTCCGGATTGCGAGATTTGTAAATCTTCTTTATTTTCTGCTAACGTAAAACCTCATCGCACATTTACAATGTTTAAGGAATTTAGTAAATCAAATCATCTTCTTTATCCCACTCTTAGTTTAGTATTACATGTTAATACCATTTACGATCAGATGGTTGTGTCGTTAAAATCTTTTGGCCATGTAGATTTCTTTTCGCAAGAAAATGTTGGTAACTTTACAGAAGGTTAGTTTTTCGTGATATACTTGTGTTAAATTTAACAGTTGTTAAATATATCTATGAATTTAATTATTAGGAAATTTCATGATAGCATTTATCAGTCTTCTAATTATAGATCTCTGAATAAAAACTCGAGAAAAATTAGGCAGCTGATACATTTGTAGAAGATAAATAACGTTCTTGGTGCGTTGGCAAGTTTAGGGTTTTCTAGTCTTTTGTGCATATGAAGAATTGTCCTTATTTTATATTTCTGTTTATATATTGTTATAAGTATATAGTTTATTTTGTTTTATTGCAAGAATATTGCATTTTTTTATATATTTGTTGAATTTTGAATATTTATTTTTCTTATACATAGAGTTTAAATTTATTTTTTAAGAGAACTAATTTTTATTTATATGCACGTAAATACGTGTCTGTGATTTCTATATTTATAAATATATCGCACTGATAAGATCAAAAAAGATCGAAATATGTATTTAGAGCATATTTAAAACAAAAAAAAACATAGTAATTTAAAAATGCCACCGTCACGGTTGTTTACGAATTTAGTACTACCATATCAACATCAGAGGCACTAACGTAAGGGTCAAATTTTTAACATGAAACGTAGCAGTCTTTAAGCCCGCTTTAGACGATGTCTATTTTGCCAGAAAATTGGTCTGTAAGTTGGACAGCAAATTTCCTGTGACATCTTGCAAATTTATGTTTTACACTTGTATCATATTATTTGTCCAAATTACAAAGAACCCACTCGATAGTAAATTTTTCGATGCGCAGAACATGAGGCGCCATCTATTTTATTTATTTTTATACACTTGCTTGACATTTCCACATAAACACAAATTCAAACATACCTTTACGTGTCGCAATAATATTTATTTGATTCTTTGGTTTCCCGGTCTCATTTCAGTCCGCAAAACGAAACTTTACAGCATTAATTTACTTTACCGGACTACAATTTTTACAAGATTTATTCAGATTTATACAAGAAAAAATACATTAAATATTAATGTTAATATGTGCAGTAAAATTAGAATTCCCTCCAATGTTAATTGGAAAAGGAACAGTTTTGTTTTGAATTGAAGAAGTCGAAATCTCTCTTTTATTTCCTGTTCAACCACAATAACTTTTGTGACATGATTTTTGTGACATTTAAAAAATAATTTTGTAACATTTAAAAAATAATTCCAAGTTTTTTCAAACGAAATTGCTCACATGATGAAATAAAACGTTGTACGATATACGTCTGGCAAAAGATTTTCTACAGTACTCGTTTCGAAATTCTTGATTCGGCTCCTTCGTCGCCTCGTCCAGAAACTTCTCACTTGTAACTGTAAAACCTCATTTGCCGGACTAATAACGTAAATAACTATATATGGTTTACGTGTCTGTAAAATAGGGTAATTATAATTAGTCTTGTAAATTTGATATAACCTACGTTAGAGATGACATCCACTAATATTGTATTAGGAGCTGTTGTAACAACATTAGCAAAGACAATAATATCGCAAGTTGTTAATAAAAAGCTTTAATATAAAGCTTTGAATTAACAGAAGATTACAGAAAGAAGGAATTTTAAACGTACTAAACACCGAATTGTTAGTATAAGATCCCCTAATATACAAACAGTTTTTATGTATGACAAATGAATAGTTTAAAGAATTACTAATTACTAATAATAAACGAATTACACTTGCAAACATTGTTGCCGAAAATGTTTATTCTTGTAAGCCTAGCGTCTCACGTCGTACAAACAAGATATTTTTGTACTTCGTCAATCAACGTTGACATTTTTAGAAATTCAAAATCAAAAATTTTTAACAAAATAAATACCAACTGAACATCAACGGACATCAGGGTTATGATTGACAGTCAAGCGGCATCAAAATATGGCGACCTTCTTGCGCAGACGTCTCGTGCGCCGTTTAGACATGGATTTATTAGAACTTTTTCTATTAAATTTCAGTCAGCAAATTTGCCAGTAAATTAGACGTAAAATGTCTGTTTTACACGATGTCTATTTTTGGAACACATATTATCTGGTAAATTTTCTGGCAAAATAGACATCGTCTAAAATGGGCTTTATGACATGCTCCTTGCTTGATATTTCTCGCCCATTGTCTCAGCCATTGCTGCTGGTTTCTGCATGGATCAGAGAAAAGCCGTAAAAGTTCTGTCTTCAATACTGCGCGTATATAAGAATGCAATTGTCTAATAAATAGCATCATTAATTAAACAAAATAACTTTTTAACATCGAAGTTTTTCACTTTGCCAGAAACTTGCAGGCGCGGCTCGTGATGACGTATTTGGGAGTGCAAGTACAATGATGCGAGTGCCTCGTGTGTTTTCGGTGTTTACTAAGAAATCGTTACAGTTAGTACACGAGAATACACGAAGCACTCGCATCATTGTACTTGCACTCCCAAATACGTCATCACGAGCCGCGCCTGCCAGAAAGACATTCTTGTTTCGATTTAGTATTAGACGTTCTAATGTTAAACTCTCTAAATGACTAAAAATGTTCAGCAATTTATCACATGAGATAAATTTGAATGTCTAGATGCGAAAAAGAAACTCGTGAATATTTTGAAATATCGTCGACATTTCGATTAAATTTACAAAACGTTGATCGTTTGTATTTGATGTTATTTTCGTAATACATTTAAATTTTATACGGATACATAACTTAGGCGTAGAACGCAACAATCGGTTTTCATCGTGGAACCGGATGTCTCGTGGTGTAATTTTCCACGTTGTCGGTTAGAGAAAAGCGACGGGCGCCGTCTCATTTCGCGCCTCACTAACGCTTCTGTTTACATCCGTCTTTCATGTAAATTATTTGCATACATTAATACAATTAAGGCGTCTGTTACCCCGCCAACCGAGTCAAGGAAGAACCGCTTCAGCTTGTTGATCTCGTTCTTCGTCTGCACTGAGAAATCCGTTACCAAGAAGCGAAACGGAACGGCGAAGATATATTCCTATGATAAGTGAGGTAGCTCTCAGTTTTAGTCAAGGCAACACGGAAACTTCTAATGATAATTTTAGTGTCGATGAGTTATAAGTCTCCCCCATCCATAAACTGGGTCATTATAATCGAGATAAATCACGTTTTGTTTCTTTAACCTGTACACCCTCTCGTTTCAGGCAAAGGTGGTTTGTTTATTCGAAGCTAATTTTGTGATACGCAGTTCGCTACTCCTTTGGTTATCTATTTACTTTGTGGCCTGATTTATGAGAGTTGTCGGAAAATTTTACAAGCAAAAGTTGATAAGGTTTGCCGTATATTCTCGACTTAATCGTTACAAATCGTTTTCAAATTTAATTGCTCTGATAAAATTAATATTAGCGTGCGTAAAGCCGGGGAAAGTTTAAAAGCACATTGCTTAGAGTAAAGATTAAATCCTTATATTTAGATCTTCATTATATTTTACGCACATTTCGCACTATCCTGGCAAGTTCAATTATGCAGATCTGCAAAAAAGTATTTTTTTTCAGGTACATGGAATGTTTTTGGTAAATATTATGTTTTCTAAGCTGCTGAATCCAAAAATGAGCTCCATTTTTCTCTATCATGTGCAGGATGCTAGCTGCTTGCATAAAAAAAAACATAATACAAATGAAAAAAGAACACCATTTTATTACAATGAACGAAACAATATGTCTTATAATTAGGGACCGGACAGGAGAGGCCGATGACTCATCGCCCACGGGCGTACTATTGAAAATTTGTATTTTTAAAGAATTTTCAATTTTATTTATATAATTGGAAAACAAACGGGTGGTGATTTATCAAATTCGAAATACATTTTTATTTGTTCCTTTTGTAGTTCCAGTTGAGTAAAGAAGTATTAATATTAACTAGGAATACTTTCTCAAGGATCTCTTCTGTAAAATTTATTCTCTTTGAATCAAATACATCCTTGAAGATAGAAAACGTCTCTCTACATCGCAACTGGTTACAGGTGCATACTGGAAATATTCTTTTACTTCAGCGTATTTAACAGTTAGATTTTGAGGCATTGTCCCCATACACAATTGCCGCAATGTTATTAAATCTGGATTTCTATTAAAAACTGCGTCTAACTTTTGCCGAAGGCCATATCCGAAGTCAATTGGAATTATTTTTAAAATTATTAATAGCCACGTCTAATGTGGTTAATCCGCCATTTAATTTGAGATTTTGATTTTAAAAATAAGTGATTTCCGAAGTGTTCCTGAAGAAGGTACAACTAATTTTTTTAATTTGAAATTTGTATTAGTTCCTTGCACTCAGAAATACTTCGAGCATCGCCATCTAAATATGCAAAGAAATTTGTAAACTATTTAAATTCTCTGCGTAAAAACTAGTAGCTACCCAACCATGTTCGCCATCTAGTTATTACTGGAGAGGGAGGCAGTGACAAAGAGTGAAGTCTCTCCATGTAAAGAGCTACTCTCAATGGTGCTTTTCTGAAAACTTTTTCAAAAATGGATACAAGTCTTTCAACTTCCGGAAAGGTGTCTCTGATATATTCAAAGTTTCTGTGGAGAGCATGTGCTACACAACTAATATGCAGCATATTACGATATGTTTTCTTCAATAGTCTACCTGTTTTTAACGTATATGCAGCACTTTCACTGACAAATAAAAGTATTTTTTCTATGTACCTGTCGTCCGAATGAAGCATTTGGTGCATATTCTCGTAAATGGATTTGGCTACTGTTTCCGCACCAACTGTATTTATAACTTTTGTTGCTATTACATAAGCGTTATATGGAGTAGTTGGGTGTAATACACCAGCTACCACATTTACCACACAGTGTCCTAATGTATCGACAATTTCGGCGGCACTTATCCATTGGTACTGATTGGAAAGATGGCTTCTAATGCGTTCTACAGCTTTCGCGTAACTTAGAAACATAATACTTCCGTAAGGCAGATTCATCAGGAACTTTTCGACCAATATATTTCTGGAGAAATGTTTTGAAGGTAGGAACAAAAGTTTACTTAATGGAATATTTGCCGCCATTAAAGTTTCACAGAGATCTTCGTTAAAATTGTCAGATTCCAACGGGTCTAATTTCTGTGTATATGTTTACGATGTTAAGTGACATTTTACGTACGATTTCTTGGAATTTTTTAACTATATTTTACAGACTTCGCAATAAATTTCGGAATCACTGACAATGGACATGCAATCAGAATGACCTTTAATCCAACTCACCATTAAACTTCAGGATGCCATTCTCGACGTTGTTTCATATCATATCTGAAGAAGTAACTTAAACAATGTTCTAGATCTAAATAAATGAAAATTAAAAAAATATGCGTAAGTTATTGAAAGTTGGCGAAATTCACTGCGACACTTTCGTCAAAATAATTTTGAGAAGTGGATTCGATGAAACGATATTAAACAGGATCTATTCCAAAAATTATGAAGTATGAATTGCATACTTCGTAATTTACAATTAAAACAATGAACAAAGAAACTCACCGTACTTTATTTATCATGAGAAATATTAACTAATAAATAAAATAAATTATAGAAGCTCCTCGCGCTTCTATTTACGCCCTTGAAGAAAGGAATTTAACTTTAATATTGAAGTAATTGCGTCACAACTCAACGACAAAAAACAGATGTGCGGTTAACCGAATGAATAGTGCTATTCAATATCTGCGTGTTGAACTTATCGATGTTATAGACCATTTATATGGTCCATCGTAATTTCGGTCTGATGCGTCCAGTCTCTACTTATAAATTAAAAAAACAATTTCTTTATGAAATGTACTTAACATGCCATATTGATTCTTGAACATCACTACAAAAAAAACAGATTAACTCTGCTTTCAATACGATTTACGACCTTTAAAACTGCACTCTACACAAACTGACCGATATTTTGACAATCGGAGAAGAACTTAATATTTTTAAGACATTTCAGTATACTAGTGCACGTGCATCCTTTATCGACTGCCACTCGTATATTTTGTTAGTGTTGTTTCAGAATGAATATTTGCTCATTGGTTGCTCATCTTCCTACTTTAAACCCTCTCTGGTACTCCCCTACGTGCGCGCTATAGTACCTGTCTAGCCAATTTTTTTTCTGGCCATATGTTAAGTAATTTGGACATTTTCTCATGAGTTACGATATTAGTACTAAGAGAGTACATAAGAGAGTCAGACTTTATTTATATTAATCTATTATATTCAACTACCACTTTATAGTATTCTGCTTCAAATCAAATGTCGAAAATTAATCGAACTTCATCAGTTTCCATAAATAAGATTGCAGAATTAAAATATAATGCTATTTTTTTCCGAAAGATGGTGCTAGTAGAATCTCACTTCCCGCCAAATCATCTTCGTACAGTATTTTTTTTTTTGTAAATTATGAATTTTGTAGGACAATTTTTGAAATCCATATTTGACTTAAATAGCAAATAGATCTAATTTCATTGGTTGACTTCGCAGATATTTCTTGGTGAAACATTCTTGTAATAACTTGATTAATTATTCGAAAATAAAACACTTGGCTTAGTTTCACAACTTCTTTAATTAGATACACTAACAATTGTTTCGGCTATTAGGCCATTATCAAAGAGCTATCTCAAACTAAAACTTACTCTACTTAAGGTTAACATATATACCTGTGTTCCTTATGGGTGGGAGAATGTGGGTAATTGATATTTAAGATTGTATCGATATAGGGGGTATTTATGAATTCTAATTGCGTGTTTGTGATCACTCAATTTTGTTTTTGGGCTTTTTTAATTTCAAAAATCTCTAATATATTTAACTTTTTACTTTTTGCTACATTATGAATGAGGTTATAGCTCTTTATATCGGGTAAGTGGTTCTGGTCTATACAATGTTCCGCGAACCCTGTGTGTTTAACACTATATTTTATATCTCTAATATGTTCAGTTAACCGTTTATTAATACCTCTGCCACTCTGTCCGATATAAATCGCTTCACAATTCTGGCATTTTATGGAATATACTCCTGATTTCTCTAAGTTATCTATTTTATCTTTAGTATTATTCAACAATGTACCTAAATTTACTTTGTTTAGCCACACTATGTTAATGTTGAGTTTCTTTAGTAATTTGTTTATTTTCTGTGTTATGGGAGGGATATAAGTGATTACACTATTTTTGAAGTATTTTCCTTTCTTTATGTTTTATCAAATTATCGATATCTGAAAAAAAAAGAAAAAAAAAAAAAATAAATAATGGCTGCAACCCAGATATCATCGATAATTTGATAAAACATAAAGAAAGGAAAATACTTCAAAAATTGTTATACCCAGAAATAAATGAATTAAAGAAACCTAGTTGGCATGTAATCACTTATATCCCTCCCATAACACAGAAAATAAACAAATTACTAAAGAAACTCAACATTAACATAGTGTGGATAAACAAAGTAAATTTAGGTACATTGTTGAATAATACTCAAGATAAAATAGATAACTTAGAGAAATCAGGAGTATATTCCATAAAATGCCAGAATTGTGAAGCGATTTATATCGGACAGAGTGGCAGAGGTATTAATAAACGGTTAACTGAACATATTAGAGATATAAAATATAGTGTTAAACACACAGGGTTCGCGGAACATTGTATAGACCAGAACCACTTACCCGATATAAAGAGCTGTAACCTCATTCATAATGTAGCAAAAAGTAAAAAGTTAAATATATTAGAGATTTTTTAAATTAAAAAAGCCCAAAAAAAAAATCGAGTGATCACAAACACGCAATTAGAATTCATAAATACCACCTATATCGATACAATCTTAAATATCAATTACCCACATTCTCCCACCCATAAGGAACACAGGTATATATGTTAACCTTAAGTAGAGTAAGTTTTAGTTTGAGATAGCTCTTTGATAATGGCCTAATAGCCGAAACAATTGTTAGTGTATCTAATTAAAGAAGTTGTGAAACTAAGCCAAGTGTTTTATTTTCGAATAATTAATCAAATAGATCTAATTAGAAACAGAATACTTTAAATATAATTTCGATGGAAAAAATTTAGTTTTAGCTTAATAGTAAGATTCGCTTACATTTAAATATTAATACAACCTGGATAGCGTTCAGAACTTATAAAACAGTCCGATGCTAATCTGCTACACTTTTACAATATCCTGTTTCGTAAATCTTATAGTGATTTCAGAAGTGCTTTATGAACGACTGATTTTAAATTATCCAAAAAAAATGGGTGTCGTGGGCGTCGGGTCGGGAAAAGAGTTAGCCATTCGATTACATAAACTCCTACGTCCAAATCCATCGCGTTAGGTACATGTCACCGAGGCACTACTCCACCTACAAAAAATAATGTGAAGTAGCCCCGTCGTGTTGAAAATAGAAACCTGCCTTCCTAATATCTAATTTTTTTCTCTAAACAGTTTTTATTTATTCTACTGAAAACAAATATACTCGTTGAGACATATAATGGATAGAAAAATAAAAGTAGGTGTATTATAAATCAAGTCTTATGAGCAATAACACCCATTAATCTTCTTAATTGAATTCAATTACGAAAGAAGTATATAAAGAAACAATCCGAAATTTGAAAACTGCCATACAGCAGATTGTTAGCCCTAAAACTGTATAGGTAACGAAAACCACAGTGGAAATTAGGACAAAGCCCTAATTCCGCCCCTGGTCTACAAAGCCCCTCCCCCCTGAAAAACTCACCGGCCAGCTCAGAAATTAATTGCGGAAGCGTCGTGGGCCAACACAACGCATACGCATAGATAGTAAATAGGGCACCACTACGTTAGGTCTGGCAAGTTCACAGGTCAACGTAGAATCACCCTTGGGCCATAAAGGCTTAAGAATACTCTAAAGGTGTTCGTATACCTGGTTAACCGTGTCACTAAAACTAACACTTTTGCTCATAAGGACTTACAGAAATAAAACACCAACAACGGTATATAACAATAACAACAATATTTAGTAAGGAAGATAATGAAGTATGACAAAATATGAATTGCCCTAAACAAACTTAATAGAGAGTTTAACACCCTGTATAGCCAGGCAAGAGATTAAAATCAACAAAATAGTTTTACGTAATTAGAATATTAAAAGTCAATATAAACTTCGTGTTTTGTGATATAAATTTTTGCATAAGTAGTCCATCAAAGCTTTAATGTACCTTACATAGATTACGCTACACTCAATATATGCAAAGAATTTTAGATGGTACACACAGTTAGAAATTAAAATGTGCAAATAATGATGTGAAAATAATAGTGTTAAAAATATTAATACGCAATGTATTCACAAAATTGGATACTCCAATCAAATATTACAATAACTTAAAGGCTCAGCCTGTATATGTAAAATTATATGTTTAATTAATAAAAAAAAATAACTAGAACACTTCTCTATATGCCGTGAAATTGACTACTAAAATGGTAATTAATTTATTTAAACAATTTTAGATATGAAAAAAGAAACACATCAGGTTCGTTACTGGTAAAAAAAATATATATATTGAATTAAATTTACGCAAATTTCTTATTTCTAAACCAATCTGAAATATGAGAATGATATTATATATAAGGAAAAAAAAATATTACAACGATTTAAATAAGAAAAGTGATTAAGCTAGTTTCATATATGATGAACTGTAAATTTATAGTGATGCAAGAAAGAAAATATAATAACACAAAATGGTGGGTCGAACACCACGTTTTAGGACACCAAGCGGTCCTCCAAAATTACTATTATATAAATTTTACGTTCAAATTATTGTTCTACACACACTACCTTGCGTGCTAGATGACCTCTGAATCCAATTATGAGGTTTACCTGGGTCCCAGTAATTAGATGATTATGGATTCGTTTTTCTGAGGGGATGCTGACAATGACCGATTTCCCTCGCAGAAAATAACTCAGCAACTTTTCCCTTGTCCGATACAACAATAGCTTTTCCTTATCCTGTACAATCCAATCGCCACGTTTTCTAACAAAGAATTACACCGCAGCTTTTCATGAGTCTGTACTAACAGCCCTAAATAAATGAGAAAAGAAAAGAATAAATAGAAGATTCCAAAGTAATATTAAAAAGCGGAGAACAATGCCGTTATAAAATTACAGCCGTCCCCTTATCTAGAAACTCACCTGAAGCAACACGTGGTCATGAAAACTTCCAAAACCGAGGAGCAAACCCCGAATAAAGACACTAAACCAGTGAATTTAATTAAACAAAATCAAGTTTGAACAGAACCTGCTTATGCAGAATGGTGACACTATTTAATTTCAAAAATGACTTCTCGTTTTCAAACTACTACCTACTTCAGAGCTTGAACAGTAAAGAGGATCTTCCTAACGATCGTACGACTATTTATTCGGAAAGAAAACTACGTCATAGTAACAAAAACTACCCTGAACGGAATATTTAAAATAAAAGAAGATAATTACTCAAATACCCTGACAAGGTTAAAGAGTAATTGAGGAAGCCAACATAAAAAATTCAGTAATTACTTCGCAGCAACAAAGGATAATTAGACAATTTAAAACTATACCAACCGTCAAGCGATCTATAATCGGAAGTTAAATTAAGTTGCGCGAAGATGTCGCTCTGAGCAAATGAAAATGAAGAACCCAAAATTAAGTTTAGAAATAGTTATTCAATAAATTAAAGCATCCTAATAGATTTACAAATTTCCAAAAAAAATACCACAATGTCTTGTATAGTTAGAATTGCTTAAGAAGAAACAATAATCGAAATATCAATTCAAATATACGAATCATGACTTCGCATAAAATTTCCAAAATGTCAAACTGCGCAGAAATATATAAAAATAATCCGGGTAAAAATAAAGATATAGTGACATCCAAAATATTTGAACATACAAAATTATATGAAGATATTAAAGTTTGAAATGGCCTATGATGATCGATAATTAGTAATGAATTTAATTAACTCATTAAAAATACCCAAATGGTATAAGGATCATTTTCAGAGCGTAGCAAGATCTCCGAGATGAAATCATCGCCTGTGGCATTATAGATATGGAAAGTGCACTCTACAGTCCATACTTAGCACCGAGTGATTATTATCTCGTTTCTAAATTATCTAAGTGCCATCTAAGTGGGCAACGTTTTCTTCAGATGATTGCCTTAGAAACGCGGAAGAGAAGTCTTTTGAAGGCTTACCAAAAGAATTTTTTAAAAGATATAGCTTACTAGGTAATTCCAGCATTGCGTCATATGGATCCCAAACTAGCTGGAAAGAGATATAAAATCAGGGCTGTACTTAAGAATGTGGCAACCTAGTATTGTGTAAAAATAATTATTGGAACCTCTAAAGGGTCTCAAAGGGAACAAAATTTTCTAATACAATTATTTGGGGAAACGCACTGGAAAACTACCATTAAATAAAATACGTTGTCCACCTTATAGATTATACAGGCTGATCCAAATTAAGTGTTCACCATTGCTATCTTCATTATTGTAGGAGCTACGCAGTCAGTTAAATTAGGAAAGTTGTATTGTTTTTTCCGCTCATTACGATAGTGAAAACATAAAAACAATTGAACGTGTAGGTGCCCAGTTAATAATAATACGTTTATTATTCAACAGTAATAATAACTAATTACAGGATAATACAATATTTATACAAAATAAAATGAACTGAGTGTTGGTTGCAAAAAAAAATAGAAAATAAGAAAATGATCCAATAACTATACCAAAACTATAAAATTAAATAAACTCAGTTACAATCACAGCAATGTGAAGTGATTGTTAATAACTGGAACTTGGAAGTCAATGATAACACCCTTAATAAGCTTAAACCCGAAAATCAACTGTGGTATTATGCGTCTGTCCTGCAAGCTTATTACATTGAATTCTTGGAGTAATTCCTGATATAAGAAACCTCTCTCAGGATATATATACCATGCTTACGAAAATAAATAATTTTCAGAAACTTCCGCTAACCTTTTCAACATCATCAATAGCCTTCACGTGATACGGTGACCAAATCAAACTCCCGTACTCCAGCGTACTTCTGATATACCTTTGCTAGAATAATTCCAAGGGCTCTATTGTCTTGAACACCTTCATGTTGGGAGAAAGGAAACCAAGGTATCTGTAGGCCGTATTGCTTACCTGACGGATATGTTCCTTAAATGTAAGCGAGTTATCAAACCAGACTCCAAGATCCTTAAAAAGTTCCACTATGCCCAAACGATCGCCATTTACACTGTAATGGTACTGAACTGTGACTTCCGTCTTAGAAAAAGACAGAGCCTTACACTTGTTAACATTTAGTTCCAATCCGGTATTCGCACACCAATCATTTATAATATTTAAATCAGTTTGATGTTGTTCACAGTCAGTGAAAGTGTTAATTTTACCATAAATCTTCATATCATCCGCGTACAATAAACGGTTTGACCTGAGCATACCTGGCAATTCATTTATGTACAGTATAAAGAGCAGAGGACCCAAAACAGACCCCTGTGAAACTCCACTCCTCGCAGGAAATTTATGCGATCTAGTGCCGTCACATTCAACAAAATTAGATGGATCCGTTAAATAGCTGGAAATAGCCTTGACGGAATTAGGACTAATACTAAAATTATTTAATTTAGAAGTTAAAACGTGATGGGGAACTTTATCGAAGGCTTTACTTAGGTCAGTATATCAAAGGTATTTGTTATATATTGGGTTACAGTTATTAAATTAATTGTTATAGATCTGCCTCTTACAAATCCGTGTTGCGAATCCGATAATTGTATCACTATTTCACTGTAGACAGGATCAGCGAGAATTATTCGAAAAATTATTAATTAAAGCAATCGGTCGGTAGGACTTTATGTCATTTTTATTCCCACTCTTAAGCTTCCACTGACCAGGGAAACATCCAGTTAACAATATTAGATTATATATGTGCAACAGTGGTACACTCAAAGCCGTTCTGCAATCCTTCAATAAAAATGCTGGTATTCCATCAACCCTAGTGGCATAATCTTTCTTAAGCTTTTTGAGAGCATTTAAGAAATGAGTTTCATTCCAAAGTTCAGTTCTGTGAGGATATATATTCTTATCCTAGTTATTTTTAAAAATGTATATTTTTCTAATGGAACACCCAGTATAATATTATACCAATCGATGTAAAATCAATTGCTTAATAAAAGTGTTTATATTTCTTTTTTCAAAAAATTTTAAAATAACTATATAATACGTAAAACAAAATGTAGTGAACTTTGATGACCATAATTTATTTATAAAGTAAAATTGTAGAATAATAAGAAAAAATTCTAAATTGAATTTTCAAAAACATCACCTCCTACTTCGACACATTTTTAGGCTCTTTTTAAAACACTTCGTGTTTCATTAAAAACAACTCTCCCATCATAAGAATTAATAACATTGCGGATAGCGTCTTGAAATTCATTTTCGGTGTTACAGCTCGATTTGCATGTCTCGTTTTTTACATATCCTCATAAATAAAAGTCTAGAGGTGTTATGTCAGGCGCATAAAGGGAAAACGAACTGAGCTATGTGTGGCTACCCACCTATCTTCAAAGAGCAAAAGTGTTGGAACGGCTCCATAATTATGGGCAGGTGCCTCACTCTGTTGGAAATAAACATTTGGCCGAGTCGCTAGATCCACATTGTCTAGAATTTCTTCTAGTAATAGTCTTAGAATTTCTATGTATCGTTCTCCTGTTAAGGTACCGTGAAAAAATACGAACCTACATTTGTGGATCCAATCGAACCATACCGGACATTAATATTAAAACGTCTCTGTAGATTGCGCTGTTGAACTAATAGAGGATTTTCTCTGCTCCAATAATGATTATTCTATTATTCATACTGCTATTTAAGAAATTTACCTCGTCACTCCACAATACTAGGGAAAAGTTTAATCTACAAAAATTAAAAAATTGACATTAGTGAATAATCTATGTGGTTATTACTAAAGACCGGACGCCTAAGGCCGAAATTACGATGGACCATATAAATAGTCTATAACATCGCTAAGTACAACACGCAGTTATTGAATAGCACTAGGAAACCCGGTTAAAACACTTTGCGATATTTTGGGACCTACGATATTAAATTAAGTAATAATGCTTCTACATAAAATACAATGTTCTGCAAAACTTGTATTCAATAACCAGAGACCGGACGCATAAGGCCGAAATTGTGATGGACCATATAATTAGTCTATAACATCGCTAAGTACAACACGCAGTTATTGAATAGCACTATTCATTCGGTTAACGAACACATCTGTTTTTGTCGTTGAATTGTGACGCAATTACTTCAATATTATAAAAATTCCTATTTTCGTGGGCGTAGATAGAAGCGTGAGGAGTTTTTATAATTTATTTTATTTATTAGTTAATATTTCTCAAGATAAATAAAGTACGGTGAGTTTCTTTTTTTCATTGTTTTAATTGTAAATTACGAAGTATGCAATTTATACTTCATAATTTTTGTAATAGATCCTGATATTTCGTAAGATAAATAAAGTACAGTGAGTTAGTTTCTTTTTTTTTCATTCTTTTAACTTTAAGTGTCCAGTGTATTTCGTTAAGTTTCAATAACTTACGCATACATTCTTAATTTTCATTTATTTAGATCTAGAACATTGTTCAAGTTACTTTTTCTGATTTGATATGGAACAAGGTCGAAAATGGCATTGTGAAACAATGGCGGGTTGGATTAAGGGACATACTGATTGTGTGCCCATTGCCTGTGATTCCGAAATCTATTGCAAAGTCTGAAAAATATCGTTAAAAAATTCCAAGAAATCGCACGTAAAACGTCTTCAGCACGCACACATGCACAGAAATTCGACCTGTTAGAAACTGACAATTTTAACGAAGAACTCTGTGAAACTTTAATGGCGGGAAATATTCGATTAAATAAACTTAACAATATCAACTTCAAAACATTTATCCAAAAATATACTGGTCGAAATGTTCCCGATGAATCCACCTTACGCAAATATTATGTTTCTAAATGCTTCACGAAAACAGTAGAACGCATCAGAAGCCATTTTTCAAATCAGTAGCTATGAATAAGTGCCGACGAAACTGTCGAGATATTAGGACGCTGTGGGTAAATGTTGTAGCTGGTGTACTACATCCAGCTATTCCATATAACGCACATGTAATAGCAACAAAATTTATAAATACCGTTGATATGGAACCAGTAGCTAAAACCATTTACGAGAATATGCACATAATGTTTCATTCGGACGACAGATACAAACAAAAAATACTTTTATTTGTCAGTGACAGTGCTGCATATATGTTAAAAACAGGCAGACTTTTAAAGAAACCATATCTTAATATGCTGCATATGACTTGTGTAGAACAGGGTCTTCACAGAATCTGTGAATATATCAGAGACACCTTTCCGGTGTCTTCTATCCGCTTTTAAAAAAGTTTTCAGAAAACACCATTGAGAATAGCTCTTTACAGAGAAAAACTTCCATCTTTGTCACTGCCTCCCTCTCCAGTACTAACTAGATGTGAAACATGGTTGGAAGCTACTAGTTTTATGCAGAGAATTTTGATAGTTTACAAAATTTCGCTACATGTTTAAATGACGATGCTCGAAGTATTTGTAAGGAACTAATACATATATAGGATTGTATCAGCCTTTACTTGATGAAATTCCATTATAACTATTATCGGGATAAAATAAAACAAATTTTAATGAATTTCACTTTTTACTTTGCACCGTAACGATCGTTTCGCTCCAACCTGAGCTTCAGCAGACATATAACTAACTTATGAAGAAATTTTTACACAAATGTGTAAATTTGTGCAAAAATTTGTCGACAAGTTAGTTATATGTCTGATGAAGCTCAGGTTGGAGCGAAATGATCGTTACGGTGTAACGTATAAAGTGAAATTCATTAAAATTTGTTTTATTTTATCCCGATAATAGTACTAATAATACATATTCCAAATTAAAAAAATAAGTTGTACTTTCTTCAGGAAGAGTTTGGAAATTTTCCAAAACTAATCACTTATTTTGAAAATCAAAATCTCAAACTAAATGATGGATTAACCACATTAGATGTGGCTATTAATAATTTGAAAAATATTTCAAGTGACTTCGGAT
Source organism: Melolontha melolontha (assembly GCA_935421215.2). Taxonomy (NCBI): domain Eukaryota; kingdom Metazoa; phylum Arthropoda; class Insecta; order Coleoptera; family Scarabaeidae; genus Melolontha; species Melolontha melolontha. Next base: position 41,391,370 of record OW285243.1, read on the forward strand.
GTGGTATTCGGCAAAAGCTAGACGCAGTTTTTAATAAAAATCAAGATTTAATAACATTACGGCAATTGTGTATAGGGACAATGCCTCAAAATCTAATTGCTAAATACGCTGAAATAAAGGAATATTTCCAATATGCACCAATAACCAGTTGCGATATAGAGAGGACGTTTTCTATCTACAAGGATGTAGTTAGATCACCAACCGTTTGTTTTTCAATTATATAAATAAAATTAAAAACTCTTTAAAAATACAAATTTTCAATAGTACGCCCGTGGGCGATGAGTTATGGGCCTCTCGTGTCCAGTCCCTAAGTATTATTATGCACCAAGTAAAAGCCGAATCAGTTCATTAATTAAACATTTTATCTATCTATTACACTTCTAGACAAAGTAAAGGGACTACCAGTAACATTCATAATAAATTTCAAACACTATAACGAAATTTAATAAAAGGAGTAAATAAAATACTCAAAAATGAATAGAGAATTCGATCTTTTTTTAGCAGATCTAATTAATTCGATTAAATTTAACGTATTTTCTCAAACTATAGATAAATTAGAAGGCCCACAGTTGTTTGTGGACATTTTATTTGGTAAATGTCTTTTCTGTGTTATAAAATATTGAATCTTGTATTTTAACCTTAAATTAATTTAGAATACAAAATTATAAAAATCGCATTTTTTGACAAGTATTATTCATTTTAAACGTCATTTCACATTTTCACGATGCCAAGTCGTCATTTAAATAAAGAAACTTTTGATTTAATTGCGTTATTGCATCAGCGAAGGCAATCTGGAGCAGAAATTGCCGCAATTTTTAATGTGTCTCCAAGTGTTGTTAGTAGGGCTCTAACAAGATTCCAACAGGTAGGATCTGCAAGGAGAAGACCCGGTAGTGGATCTGAGAGGAAAACAAATCAGAGACAAGACCGCTACATACGATTCAGACAAGGATGAATCCGTTTAGAAGTGCTGTATGGTTGCAAACACAGTTACGTGCCGCCACTGGAGTTAGAGTTTCGGACCAAACCATCAGAAACCGTCTGAGGGAAATGGATCTTCATAGCTGCAGGCCTGTGAGACGCTCAAAATTAACTAATGCCAATAGAATGGCTAGAAGAACTTGGGTTAACCAACGACTAGCAGAAAATTTTCAATGGGAACATGGTTTATACACAGATGAATCCAGATTCTGCTTATTTAGTGATAATCGTAGAATAATGGTCTGGAGAACTCGAGGAGACCGTTATAGACGCGAGTTTACAAAAGCTGTGGTGCCTTTTGGCGGCGGTGGTATCATGGTGTGGGCGGGCATTAGTTTGAATGGACGTATGAACCTCCATCTCTTTGAAAACAATGTCAATGGACACATATATAGAGATGACATTATTCAGCAATATGTGGCCGACTTTCGTGAGGCTGTGCATGAAAACATGGTTTTTATTGATGATAATGCAAGACCTCATCGTGCACAAATTGTAATGCAAGCAATCATGGACCTCCATATTAACCATCTACCTTTACCACCAACGTCTCCCGACTTTAATCCAATTGAGCACATTTGGGACAGACTTCAAGAACAGATCAACGAACATAATCCACCCCCAGTTAACGTGCAACACTTGCGGGAAATTTTACCGCTGTGTTGGAGAAGAGTGTCACAAGAACACATTAATAATTGCATTATGAGTATGCCCGGAAGATGTATAGCTGTGAGAGATGTCCGTGGCCATTATACACGATTTTAGAATTAATAGTTACAGAAAAATGTTTATTTTAGCTATTGTTAAAAATGTTGCTTATTTCATTTTTGATAATTTCTTAGTAATCTAACGATTTTTCTGAATAAATATACTTGAAAATTTTAAATTGTTGTGTACAATTATGTATCTAACATAATACACTACAAATATTTAGCCATAATATCTAAAAAATACAAAAAAGTAAAAATTCCTTATTCATTTTTGAGTAGTTTATATAATAATAATAATGATAATAAATTTATAAATTCAAGTGTTTCCTTAGAGTTTAGTTGATATAAAGGCTATTAAAACTAAAAAAAACTTTACTTTTATGGACTTGAAGAAAAAAGCCAAAAATTAAACTAAAATACCATTGGTCTTCTCATGAACTTAAATAACAATTTGTAATAAGTTAACAAAAGTAACATTGTTAATAGCGTGTATGCCCTCCTCTTGCAGCAATACACGCTGCTAATCTTCTTGGCATGCTTGAGATTAAGTTTCGGATACTTTCTTGAGGTATCTGTTCCCATTCTTAAACAAGTATGTTAGAGAGCTCATCAAATGTTACTGGCAGTATCGGTGTGTTTTTACTTTTATTGCCCAATTGATCCCAGGGATGCTCAATAGAATTCAGATCAGGGCTTTTGGCAGGCCACTCCAAACATTGGATATTTGCATCTCTCAACGCAGCTGTGACAATGTTAGCAGCATGAGGTTTGGCATTGTCTTGCATATAAATGAATCCATTGCCGAAATTTTCGGCAAATGGTTGAACATGGGATACAATAATTTCGTCTGCAATGCGTAATGTCTGATTACAGTTAACGGCCCATTTCGTATCAAAACCAATTCTGCGCGACCATTAAATTATGTACCATCCCAAACCATTACAGACCCCCCTCCCCCACCAATTTTGTCAAATTATCGAATGGTACTTGGTGCAAATCCCTCACCTGGTCTTCGTATGACACGAACACGGCGATCATTCTCTTTTAGGAGGAATCTAGACTCGTCCGAAAACAAAACGCAATTCCACTGCCCCTTGTTCCAACCTTGATAATTTTGACAAAAGTTTAAAAATTTAAAGATTTATTATGTGCGTAGCTGTGAGAATTGGATCGGTTGCTGGTTTTGTAGCAGACAAATTGACATCTTTCAGTCTTCTTCTTACTGTTTTGGTAGAAATTTCTTTTCCAATGGCTAATGGAAAATCATTTTTTAACTTACGAAATGCTACAAACCGTTTTCTTAAACTCTAAAGTTCGGTATAGCGATCTATACTGCGCGTTGTTTTTGTTTAAGCACCTTGTCCGTGTCTTCTTTTGAAACTACCAATTCTAAACCGTGCTGCAACGCTCTGTACCACAGATATGTTGGTATTTAAAATTCCAGTAACTTCTGTTTATAAATATCCTTCACGGAGAAGAATAATCATTTGGGATACTTCTTCTGGTCTGCATTAATTAACTTAATGCAAACAAATCCACTAATTTTAGAAACAAATATTACATTCATAATTTCTTATTTTTATCTTATCATCGTGCCCCGATATATTATTTTTCATTTGCGAGTTTAAATTCATTCAACGCGTTTAAATTAATTCACAGTATCGCCCTCTGATTTGAATATATTGCAACTATATCGCCCCCCCTACCGTTTCCGATTGCGACCGACGTGTAGGTCATTTGTACAGAGGTCGTTATTGAATTCAGTTTGCAGTAGTAGTATGTGTGCGTGTTTCCGTGTAAGAGGAAATTTTTTATTCACAAATTCTACGACTTTGTGAGTTTTTAGTCACTATGCGGATTCAGGTGTAGAACGTGAAATATTAATAGATTCGCCGTATACCGAATTCGAAGTTTGAGAAGCTTGTGAGAGGAAAACACCCTTTGTGGCAAGTATAGTACCTTTTTGGCGGCATTTCTTATACAGGCTCCGGCTTAATTGCGAAGACAAAAATTCTAAACACCCGACATCTTTTAGTCTTCAACTACCAACGAATTTGATTCTCCAGCGTCAATTAATGGAGAAAAATTGTAATCTTTCGAGGGTTGAATATCCATGTTACTTCCATTTCCGTTTGAATCGCTGTGGATACCGACAGTGGGCAATTTCCTGTTGACGTATTGTAGAATCAGAGGAACACGTACGTTTTAATGCTATAGTATATGTGCCTCTGGAACTAGTTTAACGTTTTGAAGTTTAATTACTCATAATTACCTATCTTTAGTTTTAATAATAAATTACCTGTTTAATATAAAATTGAATTAACTTTTCGAATTAAATATTCATTCATATTTGGAGGAACTGTGTAACGTAATAGATTTTTATAAAATGTTTGAAATCTAGTTACGATTTGCATTCTATTTATAATTAGCTTGGTAATTAATGATTTTATTTTTATCGTAATATTATTTTTACTGTATTTGAATTTATTCTAAATTTCTATTCATTCTGGTACATAATACTTTAAAGTAAAATTTCTTACTGCGTTGGTTCTTGTCATATTAAGAACTTAACTTATTTTTTCTCTCACAGCTATTGTCTGTGTGAACATTTGCTGTCGGCTTTGCGAGACTGCTATAAAAGAACTTTACTTTCTAGTGCAGGTGCACTGACGATAAAGTTAATGGAATTCTAGAAGTATATTTTATTAAAATTTTTGAATTACACCTAAAATAATTTGTTATGTGCATAACCTGAATGTATTATATTGTACGATTATTTCTACGGATCCCTAGAAAAGGCTTTCAATGAAACTTGTGAATCTAGACTATTTTCGGAATTTTTTTTGGCGTAAATATTGAATTGATATATATATACCTTTATTTTCTAGATATTATTTAACGTGCTTTTATTACATATGCCTAATTTTTTTTATATAAAATCACTCTTTTTGTAACGTCTAAATTTCAAATTTTCATATACTGTGCGAACTTAATATAGAGAGTGATCATATTTTTTAAACAAGATATTTTTTTGTTTTGCAGCCTTTTCTTTACCTTTTCTTCTTCAGCAAGTTTGAAATTTTTTTCAGATTGCAGGTATCTTGTGGAGCATCTCGCCGTTTTGGATTTCGCTTGTGTATTTAGTTAGTCTGTATGCGCATGCGCCTACGATCGCGCGATCCCTTTTCTCAGTTTTCAGATTTGAGCTTCCGTAAATAAAATTGAGTGGCTCTATCTACCATCTTTTATTTAGTCACCCACGCCGTCTCCACTAACTAAGGACATATATAATAAATAAAAGCTCCTATATTTGTGTGCGCTACGACTACCGGTTTCGATCCGATTTCGGTCATCTTCAGAACGCCAACGCCTGCGCACGTAAATAGCACAAAAAAAAACATATTTTATTAATTAAATGACTTAAAAAGGTGGCAACAATTAGGCCTTTTTGTTGACATTTCGTTTCCTAGCAGACAATGTCTTGCTACTGCTAATTGTTTCATGCCACACTATTTAAATTGTGTTTAATAAACGTGAAATTATGACATGCGAAAAAATCATTAAAAATAACTTGTAACTCGTGAATATTATTTCAAGTTTATTTGGTGATCTCTTAATTTTGTCCAGAAGTGTATTATGCCTAACTACAACAGCAAACACTAAATTACAAAAATGCATTTATATACAGATACTTTTTAACCACTCTATTGCCAAAATAAAATTTCTATAAACAATATAAAATATAAAATAATAATATATAGAACATAGAACAATATAAAATATAAAATGAAGATCATGTAACACAGAAGGGTGTTATCTTACGTATTGAAAAGTAATCAACAATATCACAAACTGTTATTGCCGCCTTTAACGTCGACGTAGTTTTCACAATAGTGATATTACATTTTATGTGAAATATGTTATAAAGGATTCCATATCCCGTATGACTGAGGACAACCGGAAACAGTCTCGTTCAGGAAATTCGCTGAAAGTTGGCTTTCCGCATGATAAATTCTTATGGACTTTGGACCCTTATCTTTTTACGTTACCAAAAACTTCTACATTTTAAAAACTATTTTATATATTAGATAATCCTACAATTTCATTTTAATATTATCGATATTCACGTATTATTTGTAACTAGTATCACAATTTCGAATAAACCGGGTGTATTTTTTAACTAGAAACTTTTAAATATCTCGTTATCAGGTTAAATATGAGATATTTGCTAAATTTCCAGCTTTGCGATAATTGTTTGGCGCAGTGTATTAGATAATGCCATTTTTTTATAAACAAATTTTGAAATTTTAAATAGTGAATATTAAATATGTAAAATTGTTATAAGTATATGTCTTATATATTTATTTATGCGAATTTGACTTTAGTACAATCTTTCAATTGCACAGTATAAAATATTATTATTATTATTTCCTCCGATCACAAGAACTTTCAATTTGTTCTTGGTTGCCAGTATGTTAACCCATCGGTTCATTTGAACAAGATGGTCGGCATAATTATCATCTATTATATTAAAATTATTATACCAACTATTTCAATCTTTTTGGCTCTCGTGGTAGTACTTGCATATTATTATAAGCCACTTGCCTTTTATTTATTTGTCATTTTGTGACTAACGATATAATTTTTTCTTACAAATATTTTTTTTTACTTAATAAACAATACTACTAAATAATGTACACATTGCAAGAAAGTATATTTATGGTTGAAGCATATTTACGAAGTGCACAATTTCTTAATGGAGAATGGCAATATTCCTACACGGAATGTAAGCGACAATTTCACTTGTAGTTTCCTAATAGAGTTGTGAATAAAACCGCTTTACGTCATCACATTTGTCTAGTCGTGAAGAAGTTTCGAGCTGCAGGATCTGTTAAAAGGAAAAGGTTCTGGAAGACCACGTACACAGCAAAATATTGTTGAACACGTAAAAAACCTTATTGGAGAAAACATACATACATCAGTTCCTCGTTTATCAGTTCAAACAAACGTATCTTCTATTACCGTTCATAGAATTTTGAAGCGTCGTTTACATATGTGTCCATATCGATTGTTTCTAACGATCACGCTAGTAGGCTTAATTATTGCAACTTCTTTCAAGAAAATTAAAATAATGACGAAATTCTTGATTTAAGTTTTTTTACTGATGAAGCATAGTTTCATTTAATCGGATTTGTAAATAAACAAAATTACAGAAAATGGTCTATGAACAATCCAAACAATGACATCGAAATTCCTTTACATCCTGTTAAAATTGGAGTATGACTGTATCTCGTCGTAGAAAAATAGGACCAATATATTTTCACAATAACATTAATAGCCAACGATAGCGAGAACAGTTATAACACCACTTGTAAGTTAAGTGCAACAAGACGAATTCAATGGGGGTTACTTCCAGCAGTTCCAGCAGTAGTAACTTCCAGCAGTTACTACTGCACATACAACTCGTAAAAAATTAGCGATTTTAGAATATTACTTCCCTCATCGAGTAATAAGCAGAGGTATTTGGCCAGCAAGGTCACCAGATCTTACTCCATCAGATTTTTCTATTTTCGGATTGCTAAAAAATTTAATTTATCAGACAAGAATGAATTACTTAAATGACCTAATGAATACAATTTCAATTTAATGTAATGAAATAATACCAAATGAATTGCAGAATATTCTTCACAATTTGAAACGTCGCATTGCATTATGCATTGAACAGAATGGTGACCATTTTGAACACTTTATATAAATTATAATAATTAAAATTTCTACAAATTAGTTATTTACCTTGGTTGTTTGATTAATATCCCATCTTTAAAGTTTTCTTATTAAATAAATTAATAATCTAATTGTACTTGTTATTAATTTCATCACCATATCTCTCGATGATACATTTTGACAGTGACAGGTAGATAACCTTCATACCATTTAATCTATATCCGCAAGAATGCAGAATTTTATAATTTATAGGAGAAATTCATGGACAACTAGATGTAATTCTTTTTGAAACACATTGTATTTATTGTTATTATTATTATTATTGTTAGCCTACCACAACGTCTATCTTGAATGGCCCTCTACATGGCATGATGATGATCCATTTTTTAAATACATCCTTTAGTATTTTGGTGAATAAACATTTCAAATAATAAACTTAAATCTTTTCAACTTAATAAAACTCAGGGTAACGTACTGGAAATAGTTCCTTTTATAACCAGCAGATTCAATTTTATATACTCGTAGTGCGAGTTATTAGAAAATATTCGAGTTTGTTAATATACTAGGTGTATTTTTAACTTTAAACTTTCAAATATCTCGAAAAATAAGCAGTTCACGAAAAAATGCCCGGATTTAAAATTTAATAATCCAATGGAGAAAATACATTAGTGCTAGAATTAGTTCCTCTCTCCCTCCGTGTAGGTGGGACGGGGGTAACTTAGAAATCTTAAATATCAATCCATATATTTTATTACAGATTCGAATTCTACTAGAAAAAGTACGTAAGATTTTCTGAAACATTTTTTTCAATTTATGATAGATGGCGCTGTAATCGATAAAATTCAATTCTTTTTCAATTTCTCGCAATGAGAACCCATGCATACGATTCTGCAAGTTGTTTTCAATAAAAAGAATACCACGAAAAATGACTTATCAATAAAGTACTACATATTATCATAACCCGAACGGGCGTCCTTCTTCACGTACTTGGTCAACGCAAATTCCTACGCTCATGACCTATCGGAGTGCTTTCAAATAAAAAAAAACAACTTATTTTACACAGTTCGAAGAATATTTCGAATATTGTTTCTGTACCTACTACCGAATAGAGTATTTAACTGTACAAGAGGAAATTGAAATGGTTCTGGTGTATGGACAAGCTCGCAGAAGTCTTGATAATGCTGTCAATCTCTACGCTCTGCGTTTTCCGGATAGCATTCGGTCACGTGCTTAATTTTACCCTACTATCAAACAATTCACTACTGATGGAAGTGTTCAACCAAAAAAAAAAAAAAGACTCGTCGAGCAACAGTTACCGGAGAAAATAATAGAGTCGCTTTATTAGTTGCAGTGGCTGTTAATACTCATGTCAGCACAAGAAAAATAACTGGCGATTCCGGATTATCCCACACCAGTGCTTGGAAAATTTTAAAGCGTCATAAATATCATCCACACCATGTGCTTTTACATCAAGAGATCTTCATGGCGTTGATATCCAAAATCGGGTAACTTTATGTCCGTGGGTATGTGAACAATTACAACAAAACCAATATTTTGCGTTACGTGCTGTTCTCCGACTAGGCGTCTTTCATAAACCACGAAACGGTTAATCGATAGTAATTGGGAATAAAGTCATCGGCCCCCACATTATTAAAGGTAACTTGAATGGTGAAATGTACCGCATTACTTGAAGACGTTAGCTTAGAAGTTCGACAGAACATATTGTTTCAACATCATAGTTGTCTGGTACACAATTCGGTGGTAGCATGTGAAGTACTTGATCGTAATCAATGGTCGTTGGATCAATAGAGCTGGTTCAGTAAATTGACCTGTGGTACAATCAAGTACCAACAACACGTGAAAATATGATTGAGAGAATCAGAAATGCTGAAATTCAAGAAAATACACTTTTCAGATGTCTGCACTCATTTGAAATGCAGATCCATAAGTGCTTTGAAGTCGAGGGCCATCATTTTGAGCAGAATAAGCAGTTCACGAAAAACTTCACTTACTTCAATTGAAAGTTGATGAGGCGAAGGGAAATCTAGCACTCTGATAAGTGAGAGCCGAAGGGACTTACACATAAATGAAGCACCCTGCTTTGTGAGATGCAAGGAGACTCATATTAATCAAGCACCCCAAGGTGGTACTACGTACACGTCGTTGTTGTTGGGTTACACTAAAAGTAATTGTTTCACCAGCAATTTACACTCAAAAAAGGTATAAAACTCCTTACCACAATTACTAATCATATCCTAAATATGTATTTCGACAACTAAGTTGCCATCATCAGTAGGTAAAACCACCAATCACAGTGATGCACAATGTGACACAATAAAGCTAACACACAGAATCGCACAAACTATACATGGCATCTGCGTATACACTGACTTTAAAGTGAAAACACAAACTAAAATTACGTCAAACGACCCTTCTTAAGGAAACGGTAACACCATGTGTTTATTCTCAACGGCCTCAACCTTTTCTACCTCTTTTTTAAGAATGAAAAAGACAACTGTATGATATAGTACCTTTGTCCGAGGTAAACGTATTAAATTTGTTTTTAACAATATAAATACTTTCGTATGCGTCGAGATCTCTGGAGTTGTTGACGTTTTTGACAAGTTTTTAACCCTTTAACCGAAACGTTGTGGTCCGTGGCAAATACATGGTTTGCAACGTTCGATTTTTCTGGTTTATTCAATTTAATATGTGATATGTGTTCTTTGAAACGGGTTATTATTAAACGTTTCGTTTGACCTATATATTTCAAATTGCAATCGTCGCAATTAATTTCGTATATACTTGATATATACTTGATTTCAAATTGAAATTAACTTTATCTTTGGTATTACCTAGGAGACTTTTGATGGTGTTTTCGGACCGAAAAGCCACTTGGAGACCTTGTTCCTTAACAACTCTATTAATGTTTTTCGTGATTGGATGGTATGGTAAACACATGTACTTTTTCGCTTGGTTGGTGGATTCGCGGATTGTCTTTTTTAAATTCGTTTTACTATTGAATTTATTCATTATTTCTATGTCAAAGCCATTATACCTCGCAATGTTTTTTAATGAAATCTAGTCCTATTTCGTATCTCTCTTTTGTTAACGGAAAATTTAGTAACCGATTGACTACGAAATTAAAAGAAGCTTATGTTGAAAACTATTATTTGAATCCGCGGTGATGAATCTATTGACATTGGTTTCTTTCCACAAAATGTATCTAAAAATAATATCATGTCATTGCTTTCCTTTTCCACCGTGAATTTAATAGTCGGAAAGTCTAAAATTTAACCTTTTAACGAACATTTCCAATTCACATTTCCGTGTATCAAAAATCTCGAAAATGTCATCTACGTACCTGATCCAGACTTTTGGAAAATATTTATCGTTATTTTTAAATTCTACTTCAAATTGACTCATAAATAAATTAGCTATGAAAGGAAATAGGCAATTATCCATTGTTATGCCTTGTTTCTGTTCATAAAATTTTTCTCCAACTTGGAAACAATTTTGCGCAATTTCTTTACATTTAAAGATTCGATATTATTCTTATAAAGCAAGTCCTTTAAATAATTCCAAGTTTCTGATATAGGTATCCAAGGAAACAATGACGTTACATCGAATGAAACTAAAATTTTCCCGTCTTTCAATTCACAATCTTGAACTAATTAAACAAATTCTAAGGAATTACTAACTGACGAATTTCTGGTTTCGGGGGTAAATTTAAATTCATTCACTAACCATTTCGAAATCAAATAAGTTGGTGAGTTGATACCTGAAACGGTGGGTCTCATCAAGTTACCTGGCTTATATATCTTCGGCAAACAATACATTCTTGGTACTAAAGGATTACTAACGGTTAATTTATATTTTTTCGTAGAAGTTATTAATATTGTAGCAATTTACATTTCTACAGGTGACATTTTTTTAGTTATTCGAAATTTGTAAAATGAATAAAATTTTTCTAAGACTAATTTTGATAATTAATAAAAAAATCGTATTTTTTATTGAACACGTATTGCAGAATCGTATACACAGATTTTCAGTGCGAGAAATTGAAAAATTTTGTCGATTACAGCGTCGTCTATCATGAATTGAAAATAATGTTTCAGACAAATCCTGCGCACTTTTTCCAGTAGAATTCGTATCTGTTATAAAATGTACACCTTCCTATTTAATATTTCAAGATTACCTCAGCTCCACCTACATGGAGGAAGAGAGAGGAACTAATTATAGCACTAATTTATTTCCTCCATTAAATTTTAAATTTAGACATTTTTTTAAGAATTTGAAAGTTAGAAGTTCAAAAATACATACCCAATATAATGTATGTTTTGAGTAAATATGTTGTTATTATTAAATGTCCTATATTAAAGTGATTTCATTCGAAGTATTAACAAAATATCTACTTTTATAGGTTCTTTTTATCGCCCTCTACCTAATATTAGGTAAGTACGTGATCGTATATTTTTATTTAGTCATTTTCGTCTGTCACGTTTCCAATTCCTTCACGTTCAAGTTTCTGAAGCGTGAAAGATGTTTTCATCACTTCCGAACAATGCGTCTTTACTCGAGTTATTTATTTAAAATTCCAGACATAATTTACGCGCACCACGATGGCATAAAAAGTTTTCCACTTTCATCTCCAAAACCTGTTTTAAAAATTAAAGCCCCTGTTTCGATTGCACTACACAATTCCGGGCGACTTGCATCAAGTGCGTCGATTAAATAAAACATTCATTTGGTCGAAAAAATACATTCCTGCACCTAGATATATGGACAGCAAGGTAAATTTAACGCCCCCGCTCGTGTATATGGGCTGTAAACTTTTGTGACCGTCCTTAATTTTTCTTCCTTTCTCTTTTTTGTTAGGGCGACGATAAAACTTCTACAATAAATTGAGACAATGTTCTAAGCTTATGAAGGAGCCAGGAACCGCACTATCTCCCCTTAATGCATTCATCTTTTCATCACTTTCAGTATCGTAGATATTCGGGTGTAAAAGTGTTCACATCTTGAATACGTAATGAATATGACACCAGCTGCAAGCGCCTAACATCAAAGATTTTCTGCGTAATCTAGAAGTCACGTGAGCAAAGTTTAGATTACCCCATCGACTTTCTAAAACTAAGTAATATTGCACTAATGTTATACCCTACACAATTTTATTCCGTTTCCCCTTTCTAAACAGGGCGCCTTTTTTAATTCGAGAATTTCTTTACTGTAATTGTACTAAAATAGAAATAAAAATAATGGCTATAATCTTCACTTTATTAATATTTGTTCGTGCAATTGTTTCCCCAACACAGTGGTTTCGTCAAGTACTTACTAAAGCACGTTACAAACTAATATCGCTGTACATAGATATCAAAAGGTTAATATTAAACTGCTGGACAATTGAAGTAGTCCACTCTAATTTTTCCATATTACGAATACTATACAGCAATTGACAGATTACAGTTTATATGCATTTAATAAAACACAATAAGCCATTCTTAAGTCAATTTGATTATAAACTTTCAAAACGCAATTGTTTTCCACAATATTTTTACTAAAAATCGAAATTAAAAAACAAATAAAAAAATTAATAAATAGCAAACGACTCAAATTTATAAAGCTAACTCAATTTTAATATCGTAGTACAGCCAAACATCTTCTTGGCATGCTATCAATTAGAGCATTTATAAAGTTTTGAAGAATTCTATTCCATTCCTCGCGTAATGCATCGCTTAATTCTTCTAGCGTCACAGGTTGGTGAAGACGTGCTGTTGTTCGAGTTTATCCCATATGTGTTCTGTACAATTACAATCGAAAGACTGCTGGACATACCATTTTCTCAATACGTTGATGTTCTAAAACATATCTTTGACTATCGCTGCACGGTGTAATCTTGCATTATCGCCCACTAATATGAAACAACGTCCAAAATTCTGAGCAAATGGAACAACAACTTGTATAATGCACATATATCTATATCTTTCGGCATTCATCGTTTGACCTCTCAAGATAACAAGGTCGGTGTGCCTGTTTAATGAAATGCCGCCACATACAGTAACACCGCCACCTTCGAACGATACACGTAGTGCCATATTACGTTCAAGATAGCGTTCTTCTGGTCTTCTCCATACTAAAACTCGACAATCTAAATGATGCAAATTCATGTTTTGTTTCAAATTAGCATCCTGTAGGTGCATGCGCCTACGAACGCGCAACACTTTTCTTAGTTTTCAATCCCGAGCCTCCAAACGTAAAAGTGAGTGGTGCTACCCACCTTTTGTTTAGTCAATCCACGACCATCTCCACTGACTAAGGGCATACATAATAACTAGAGGTTCCCTTTTAAATTATAGGTTACGACTACCGATCTCGACATTTTCCGAACGTCTTCATTGCTATAAGACTGCGTCTGCACGTGCACTGTAGCGAATAGCGATAATGGCGGTGTTTAGTCATAACTTTACACTTAGATATATTTAAATTTAATTTGTTGTGTATACATAAGGTGACAAGCTATACTCATTTACTGAGTTTTGTACTCTTTTTTCGCAAACCGTACTCTTTTCAAATCCTGTACTCTGAAAGTACTCATTTGTATAATTTTATACTCATTTGTATTTCTAAAACATTTTTTTAGATTATTTTATTTCAATTTTATTAATTAAATATTTAAACTTATTTTGACAGTGATTTGAATTTCACGCGCGCATATTGCTTGCCGTTTCCGGCACGTCAGAGGTCAGGGCAAACACCAGACACGAGTTTGACAGTGATTTGAATTTCGCGCGCACATATGGCTGCCGTTTCCGGCACAATTGAGAGGCCGTATTATGTACCTGGAGAGATAGATAGATACTACAGACCTCTTTTTCTAACAACGTCAAAATTACATTTGTGAAAAGAGATGGATATATCTATCTCTCCAATATTTGTGTACGTAATCCCCAGGCTGATCTTTGATGTGCAGTATGTACGGCATGCTTGACGGTCTTGACGCATGCGTAGTATGTACGGCAAAGTTTTATGGGAATTCCCTTTCTGTTTAATTAATTTTAGGTTAGAGAAAACCAACAATTTCGTACTTTTTGTTCAAGTTAACAAGATTTGAGGTGTACAAAATAAAATAAAATTTTATTTTATTTATCTAGTGAAGGTGAAGTTGCATGTAAGTATTAATATTATAGTTTCATTTTCATTTTACTTAAATAATATCAGATTATAATATTTATTTAAAATCAAAATAAAAAATATATTACTAATATAATTTTTAGATTATTAATTCAAATATGAGCGATTACAAAAGAAGGAAAAATCGTTTAAACGAAAATTTAAAAAAAGAGTTTCCGTTCATTGTAGTTAAAAATCGAAATGATGACTCCTTGGTTAAATGCACAATCTGCAATAGGGAATTTTCTATTGCAATTCATGGACGTAGTGCAATAACGGCACACATTGAAACTAAAGTACATAAAACGTCTCATGACACAGCAGCGTCAACATCCAAACTGACAACATTTTTTTAAAGGGAATACTTTTGGAACTAATGAAAAAAAATTGGCTGTTATGGAGGGTACTTTCGCTTTTCACACAATAATCCATAATCAAAGTTTTCGCAGCATGGGCTGCACTACTAAATTATTAAAAAAATTTTGTGACGAAAAATTTTCTTGTGCGCGAACAAAATGTGAGTCTATCGTAACCAGCGTATTTAATGAATACTGCAAGAAAATGCTATCAGAAAATCTGGATTCTGTATCATATATATCTATTCTATCAGACGCATCGAATCACAATGAAATAAAACTTTATCCAATTTTAGTAAGGTATTTCGATATTAAGAAAGGTATTCAAATTAAGATTTTAAATTTGGAATCAATCGAAGGGGAAACATCAGACATTTTGTCTAATCACTTATTTCGAGTTATAACAGACAACAATTTGAATAAGAAAATTTTGGCGCTCTCGGCTGATAACACAAATACTAATTTTGGAGGACGCACCCGTAAAGGTGTCAATAATGTGTACACAAAATTACAAGATCTTCTGAAACGAAATATTTTGGGAATTGGTTGTAATGCTCACATTATATCAAATGCCATCAATTTTGAAGAAATTCTTTCAAAACGATATGTCAGAACCTATGCTTTATTTTATTCACAGTCAGGCGTCGTTGTTTCATAAAATTACTCTACAAATTGAAGGAGATAAAATTTCAGCAGCAGAAGTTTGTATTATATTAAACGATTTCATACTGCAATGTAAATGAAGATTTAATGATGGATTTTTACCACTAATTCTAAAGAATAAACTGACCGTTTTGGAAGATTCCAATCCCGGAATAAAAAATGAATTTTTAAAAGAAGTTAAAAATTTTTATAAAATTTGCTATGAATATATCGAAGAATGGATAGTGAACTTTAGAGCATTAAATTGTTTCAAATGGACCCTTCTAAATAGTAAAATTGAATGGAAAGAAGTTTCTTCAGCAGTCGAATTTGTAATGAAGGATGTAAAAGATACTGTTATTAATGACAATTTTCTCTTTGACGAAATTCGAAGAGTAAATTTATATTTAAATGAAGAAAAATTGAAGAAATGGAACGATGAGAAAATAGAACTTGACAAAAGATGGGTAGAAATCTTTCGGCATTTTAGAGTAGAACATATCCCACATGAAAATTTAAAGGTTTTAATAGAAATTTCCTTATATTGTCCAGGCACTAATGCTGCTGTTGAAAGGGTATTTTCACTAGGGAATGATTATTGGAGCAGTGAGAAGTCGCAACTTTCTGTAAAAACATTATCTGCCGTCTTAACAGTCAAATTTAATATGCAAAATGAAAGTTGTTCGGATGTGGCTACATTATTAGACGAACATCCTCATTTAGCAAAAAAATTCCACTCCGAAGAAAAATGTGTTTTTAAAAGAAAATAAAGTTTTTATCTTTTTTTCTTTTTTTTTTTCACCTATGAAATACTTGCAAAGTGTACTGTTTTTGAACAAAAAATAGTTGGTCACCTTAGTATACACCAATTTGGTAGCTTATTAATGCAACGCAACAGTAGACAGACACTGAAACTATTCTTCTTCGGAAAATCTTAGGATCATCTGCATACAGGTAAGTATAGAAAAGAAAGCTGCAGATGTCGTTAATAAACAATGCAAACAATAGTGAACCTAGATTAAATTTCTGGTCTTCACCGGCAATTATAATTAACGTTTATAACAATACTTGAAAATAATTTGGTACATACGCTATCGATTTTGTGGTTGTATGGAGGCACGTTAATACAATTTTCGCAGGTTGCAGCTGTGGCTGTCAGAATATCGTAAATGTTTCAATGATTGATTTGAACAAATAAAAAGTACATAGAATTTAATGGTGAATATTTTGAAAAACAATAAAGCCGTTTATTTGCGTATCAAATGTTTTCTCGATATGTTTTCCCGAAATTTTCCGCCTGTCCTTCGTATTTTACATGACGGTAAAGACCATGTTGGGAGTAAAAATAACAAACTGTTTTCTTTATTTGCTTGTTTGACGTTTATTTTGTCTAATTTTTTATCAATTTAAAAATCACGCTTGTCAACATAAAGTTGCGAAATTGTTGCCAGTTTTAGAAAAAAAAAGATGATTTATAGTCGCCCGTTATCTATAGACAACTATATACTGTAACAATACAGTATATTGCGAAGTAATTTCAATCATATCATGTTTGGAATCAAATGTCTTTAAGTCCAACGAACAGTGATTTTGCGGAATATTTACGACTGTACTTTGCTAACTTTCGCAATATTATTAAGAGATTGACTTTCAGCTAAAGAGCACGTTACAAACTGAGGTTAGTAACGTGCTCTTTAGCTGTAAGTACCTAATGAACCCACTGTGCTAGCGATACAATTGTCGTCGTTTTACGATTACTTATCAAAAAAATTAAGATTTTAACCATAGTTTTTTATTTCTATTTCAAAATATATGTGCAATAATAAAATGTGTAATAATTTGGGACTAATTTGGGAATAGTCTATAACATCGCTATGTACAACACGCAGTTATTGAATAGCATTATTCATTCGTTTAACCGTACATCTGTTTTTTGTCGTTGACTTGTGACGCAATTACTTCAATTTTACGGTTAAATTCCTTTCTTCATGGGCGTAGATAGAAGCGAGAGGAGTTTTTATTTTTGATTTTATTTATTAGTTCATATTTTGTAAGATAAATAAAGTACGGTGAGTTGGTTTCTTTTTTTCATTGTTTTAACTGTTAATTACATACTTCGTAATTTTTTTAGTAGATCCTGTTTAATATCGTTTTATCGAATCTACTTCTCCCAATTTTGATGTCCAGTGAATTTTGTTAAGGTTCAATAACTTACGCATATATTTTTTAATTTTCATTTATTTAGATCTAGAACATTGTTTAAGTTACTTTTTCAGATATAATATGGAACAACGTCGAGAATGGCATCGTGAAACAATAGCGAGTTGGACTAAGGATTAAACTGATTGTATGTTCATTGCCAGTGATTCCGAAATTATTAAGTCTGTAAAATATCTTTAAAAAATTCCAAAAAATCGCACGTAAAATATCACTTAGCTTCACAAACACATAAACAGAAATTAGACCCGTTGGAATCTGACAATTTTAAGGATGAACTCTGTGAAACTTTAATGGCGGCAAATATTGCATTAAGTAAACTTCCTGATAAATCCACCTTACGCAAATATTATGTTTCTAAGTGCTACACGAAAACAGAAGAACGCATTAGAAACCATCTTTCAAATCAGTGCCTGTGGATAACTGCCGACGAAACTATCAATATATTAGAGCGCTATGTCGTAAAACAGTAGCTAAAACCATTTACGAGAATATGCACCAAGTGCTTTCTTCGGACGACAGGTACAAAGAAAAAATACGTTTATTTGTCATGACACTGCTGCATATATGTAGAAAACAGGCAGGAAACATATCCTAATATGCTACATATTACTTGTGTAGCATATGCTCTCCGCAGTATCTGTGAATATATCAGAGACAGTTTTCCGGAAGTTAATAGACTTGTATCCGCTTTTAAAAAAGTTTTCAGAAAAGCACCATTGAGAGTAGCTCTTTACAGGGAAAAACTTCCATCTTTGTTACTGCCTCTCTCTTCAATAATAACAAGATGGGGAAATGGTAGGAAGCTACTAGTTTTTATGCAGAGCATTTCGATAAATTTCGTTACATGTTTAAATGACGACGCTCGAAGTATTTCTGAGTGCAAGGAACTAATACAAATTCCAAATTTAAAAAATCAGTTCTACTTTCTTCAGGAACACTTTGAAAATTTGCCAAAATTAATCGCTTATTTTGAAAATCAATCTCTCAAATTAAATAATAGATTAACCACATTAGATGTGGCTATTAATAATTTGAAAAATATTCCAAGTGACTTGGGCCCTCGGTAAGAGTTAGACGCAGTTTGTGAGCGATGAGTTATCGGCCTCTCGTGTCCGGTCCCTTGTAATAATAAGCCGGTATATTGGTTTTAATGAAAATCTCGAGAAATATTTTATTAAATGTACATACTCCTTCACTCTAATGGCGAATTATAAAAAGCAACCAGCTTCCAAATGATAACTTTATTTTAAACCCTCAAGTTGTAGTTAACTTTCATTGAGATTTAATTTTTAGAATAGAAAAAATCTTTTTTTTTCCTTTAGCTTTAATCTAGTCTACTTCTTTAGTTTTACATTTAATGATTTATGAAAAATATTTAATTATCTACTTCTTAATTTAACGGTTTAGTAATTTTATATTAACTGCACCCTCAATATCTTCAGCATAAAGACCAAAGCAGAATTTATTTAGGTGCTCGCTGCGCAATAAGATAGCCAACGAGGCAAGAAACTTTTAATAAATTGCTGAAATTCTAAAACAACGGATAGGTACTGAGAAGAGCGTGCAACCCTTACACAAAACAGGGAAGAAGATATTCAGCCGGCACTATTAACCATAATGATAATGATTAATTAAGTTTCTGTCAGAAGTTATACGAGATATAAATTTTAAAGTAGCAAAAGTTGACGCGGCCATTTTCTCAAGTTATCTTATGCCGCCTGCGTTCGTTCTTTATCCTTTCGGTTATATTTAGGCTGTCAAGTGGCTTGATCTAAAGAACCCCGTCGATATGACACTAACTTTTGTCTTTGGTAAGTTGTCGCTTTGATTAACGAGTTACTGTGATGAAGTTATTACGTTTCCATAAATTACCACCACCAGTAATTTAGTGCATTCTAGCAGATGTTAAGAAATTAGTTAATGTTTTTCCAATATTAATTTATGAACTTGCATTTTACACGAGAATCAACTTAATTTTTTGCGAGATTCACTAATTTTATGCGCGTCATATATGATGTTTTGAGGAGGATAAGTAATCAAGAAATATTATTAATAGCATCCTCAAAAAGACACTATTACAAATTTAATTTTATTCATCTAATAAATGATATCGTAAAATCCATACACCGTGGAAGCGAAGTAACTAAACGTCGATGCAGTTCTTCAACTCCTACCACGAACATAGAAGTGTGATAAAATTCTTAACGAAAGAAGGAAATGAAGCCAATAATATTCATCAGAGGATGACTAAGGTGTATAAGGAAGATTTGCCGTGAGATTTTGGTAAAATTTTGGTCTAAGCAATTTCGATAGAATATGGAATGAATTCAAGACAATTCAAGATGCGGAAGGCTTATCGAAACAAGAACTAAAAAAACATCAAGAAACTCGAGGATTGAAAAAAGAAGCAATCAATTATTGCTGTTAAAGTGGAGACATCAAAAGCCAAAATATTAAAAATTTTATATGATGATTAAGGAATGTCAGCACGATGGATTCACAAATTACTTACTACCGAACAAAAATTGTATTGGCAACAAATTTGCAAGGAAAACTTGGGGGTTTTCACTGACGATAGAAACCTTTTTTCTAAAATTATAACAGGCAATGAGACGTGAGTTTATCACTGGAACCGACCGACAAAACAAGAATATTATCATGCATTCATCTGTAAGGGATCTCCATCACAAAAAAGGCAGGGCCGCAAAATTTTTCTGGAAAACTGATGGCGACGATGTTTTGGGGTAGAGAAGGAATCTTGTTAATTGAATGCTCTACCGTTACAGAAGAAGTATATGAGGAAACAACTGGAGATTTGAAAACTATAATGCTGTTCCACGATAAATGTAGAGTTCACAAGGCTCGCAAAGTCCAAGAAATAATCAGCGACTGTGGCTTTATAGAGATGTGATTATTATTTAGTGATTATTATTTCTCTCCTTAATTAAAAAAGCATTTGCGCGGATGAACTTTTTTCTTCAGATGATTGCCTGAGAGAAGCGGTGGAGGAGTTTTTTTTTAAGGACTTACCAAAATTTTTTTGGAAGGTGCCTTATTAGAAGAATGCTGAAGTAAGTGTGTAACTGTACGCCGAAAAATAAAATATAACTTTTCTTATAACGCCCTTCACTCGTAGTGTTGAGTATTTGTATTTTACATACCGTCCGTTCTTATATGTTACAGTGGTGTCATTTACATTTTCTTTGTCAATTTTTGAAATTTAAATTTCTGAAGTCGAAATATAGGCAGGGG
Organism: Melolontha melolontha; assembly: GCA_935421215.2. Lineage (NCBI taxonomy): Eukaryota > Metazoa > Arthropoda > Insecta > Coleoptera > Scarabaeidae > Melolontha > Melolontha melolontha. The sequence continues at coordinate 41,412,425 of OW285243.1, forward strand.
AGACTGGATTAACAATTAGCTCCTTTTATAATATTCCCAGAATCATTAAAGAGGTTCATTCGGAACACTAGATAAGGCCAACAGCTATGCTCCGTCTCTTCATTTGCTCTACCAAAATGTTAGAGGCTTTCGATCGAAAGTAAATGATGTTTATTGCACAAGCGGTTGTGCTAAAGCTAACATTCTTTAGCTAACTGAAACATGGTTTTCTGCAGATATCGATGACTCTGAAGTGTTTGATATACTCGGTGTATAGGAAAGATCGTGATCATGTAGCTGTTGGTAGGCGGAAGGGAGGTGGAGTGCTTTTTGCGGTGCTACTTTGGAGGATATATATTCTACTGCTTGCCATAATTTGTGTTCCACCAGATGTTTGCATTGAGGATTATGATTTATTTTTTTTATGCTTTGTGTTTTAAACTTCTAGATAAGGACGTAATAATTATCGGTGATTTTAATTGTACTAAATTTCATAGTTGACTAATATGTATCCTAAATCGGCTATTCTACAAAATATTATGAATCAGAATGGTAGACTGTTAGACCTTTTATTCAGCAATCTTAATTGTCTTATACACGTTTTACATGATGATATGCCACTTGTGTCTGAAGATGGACATCATCCGAGTTTGAGAATTGATTTAAATATAGGCAATATTGTAAAAATTAAAAATTTTCCTCGTAATCTTAACAAAAATTTTCTTAAAGCTAATTTGGTATAATTGTACGATAAAATGGCTTGTATTGATTGGTCACATGTAAATACATATGCGAACGTCAATGTAGCGACAGCAAGTTTATATTCTGTGATTGACAGATACGTACCCAAAACATCTTCTTCCTATCGCACATTTCCCACTTGACATAATCAACAGGTAATAGGGATGATAAAACAGAAGGAATTTTAATACCGTAAATGGAAACGTACGGGCACTAACAATAAGCAAGAATTTGTTAGGTTGCGCAGCTTGGTCAAAACTGAAGTCCGTCGTTCTTATAAGCAGTATATATCTGACGTTGAAGCAAATATAGTGAATGATCCATCATAGTATTGGCGATTTGTTAGACAAAGGAGAGGTATATCCCGGATTCCTCCCTGCTTGAATTCAGTAACTGCTATGCTAACTGATCCGGATGAAATTGTTGAGGCTTTTGCACACATGTTTTCCACTACATTTGTACACGTTAACCTATACCTGATACTTTTCCTGCAAATATGCTTTCATTTGACAGTATTAATATTTCGGCGGTTTCGACTGAGGAGGTTTCGTGTGTCTTAATGCAAGTGAAGGCTGATTACATCTCCGGTCACGATGGACTTCCAACTTTTTTATTAGAGATTTTGCACGGGTTCTGAACGAACCTCTAGCTTCAATTTTTAATTTAAGCATCAGTACGTCTACTTTTTCGGAATTTTGGAAACTGAGCCGTATTACACCAACCTTTAAACATGCGGATAAGAACTTTATGAACAATTATCGACCCATAAGTATTTTATCTACCTGCTCCAAAGTTTTTCGAACAACTTCTATACTTGAAAATATATGCTTGTGTATCAACTTCTTACATTTTCCCATATCAGCATGGCTTCAAACTGGAAAGATCGACAGTAACAAACTTGGTTGAAATTATGCAGTATATTAGTCAATGCTTGGACAAAAGGGAACAGGTAAATATGATATATACAGATTTCGCTAAAGCGTTCGATACGATTGGCCACAATATACTCATCACTAAAATATCCTCGTTTGACTTTTCTCCTGAGACCGTAAAGCTAATTGATTCCTATTTGAACAATAGATCGGCCTACGTTTGCTAGAATGGATATAATTCCAGAATATTCACTGCGTCTTCTGGTGTACCGCAACGATCCAATTTATTGCCTCTATAATCGACTGCCGAGTTCTTGTGTATGCTAATGATCTAAATTTTTTTTTCAAAAATCAGTACCATCTCCGACTGTGAAACATTACAAAGGAATATCAATTCTATTACCGCCTGGTGCCGTGTAAACAAGTTTAAATTAAGTATTAGCAAATGTGCCATTGTCACTTATTCCAGGAACGAGCAACTTATTTCTTACGATTACGATGCTGAACATACACCTATTCCAAGGAAGCTAGAAATAAAAGATCTAGGTGTTTTATTTAATACACAGCTTAAATTTACTGAGCACATAGAAGCTATCTGCAACTCTGCTACTCGAGCTTTAGACTTCCTTACAAGAACGTGCAGAAGATTCTCTAACGTGTTTACACTAAAAACGTTGTATTATACTATGGTCAGCTCTAAACTGGAATATACCTCTGCCGTATGGTATTCCATATATACTTACCAACAACTGGGTTTGGAAAAAATTCAAAGGAGGTTCTTGAAATATGTTTCGTTCAAAACTAATGGAATATATCCACCGCTTGGTGTAGACTACAATAGCCTTTTAAGCGAATACGGCATGGAGTCGTTGTCGGAACGGAGGAATGCTTCTAATGCCAACTTTTTAATCAAAGTTGAGAAGCCCTGTTCAGCCAAACAAAAGTGATAGCAACTTTATATATGAGTTAATAATACTGAGTACGGAAAAGTTAGCAACTCTCTCCCCCTGTATATTTGAACCGGGAGGCGAGAGGGGTTATTCCAAAATTGTCTCGTCAGGTTAATAAAATCTTGAAACCACGAACGAGTTATCAAAAGAAGTCTCAATAGACGTCAACGCGAACAATTACAAGAATGGCAAAATCACAAGCGAAACGGAAGGTTACCTCATGAAAGTAATCAAAGTTATGCCTTAATTACAGCAAAATAATAAAGGTAAGAAAAGTTACAAAATTATGAGATCTAATATTCCTGGCAGAACTTTTGGAGTACCCCCTGTATATCAGGTGTGCAAATATTTAATATAATTTAAATCAGAAAAACCTGTAGGAAATTAATTAACAAAAGTAATTACTAGAATACCAATTCCGTATACGTAATCTAGATTCTGTACAGTTAATAACAAAATAAGTACATTAAACTACAGAAAGATTTTCAGGTATCGAAACAAACAATTAAGGGACCGATCTGAAGGATCTGACCTCGAAAATGACACTAAATCTAAACAGGTGACAAACAGTGAAGCTGTCGGTCTTCTGGAGCTAATATTAAGTTTCTGTACCAGTATCCGGGGATATTTATGACTATCAACGGGTTTATTACAAAATCAGACTCGAATGACACAGTAAAACAAACTTGAAATAGGGAAAAGAACCCTTCTAAATAATCTGAATTAACAGTTTGAACTAACACACAAGGTGTCCGTCTCTTAAGGAGAGTAACAGCTTGATTATAATATTAATTTAGAAAATACTAAACACTATTCGATATTTAAATGATCTTCTATAAGTTTAGGACTGCAAGAATTAAAAGGCAACACCTACTTTTTCTAGGATACAATAACAGAATTCGTTCCTTCCAAGTACAATATATCGCTTACTAGGGCAAGTCAATTCTTTTATTCACGAGCAGGTTTCACAGCGACGCCATTACGGGAATCCAATATGGATGAACCGCGTCCCTTTCTCCTAATCCAAAAAGGTCTTGCAGAATAAATGTGCCCCAAAATTCACAGGTTGCGGACGGCTTAAGGGAGTTTCAGAACTGCGTCGAAGTATTTCGATCAGCAAAATTATGCCCCAAAACACAGGTTAAATTTACCGGTGAGACGCCTTACGCTTCACAATAGATATCCAAATATTTCTCAGAAATTCAGAGAAAACCTCGTTTTATAAAACGTTTATAAGAATCCTGAAAGTTCAAAATGCGATATGGTAAAAATTATTAAGGGGATTTCAAAACTCACCGCAGAAATCTAGTTTTAAATAACACGTGACACAAACACGACACAGCGCTTATGAAGCTTAAGTCTCAATGGCTGCCGTATCGATATAGAAGTAAAATGCCGGATACACGTCATCGTAATTGCCGGAAGTAAAGAAAGAAGAGGATATAGTTTTCAAAATCTCGAGGATGTTCTCATATCGCAAAAAGTGTCAAACCAAACTTAAAACGTTAAATAATTTAATGACCAGAGACGAAAGTTTCTAATAGGAGTCGGCAAGTGAGTTTCCTGTCGCAGAGGGCGAACAACGAAAAGGAGATGGCGCAATAAGCGTTGTAATTAAAAATTAAACTAGAATTAATTATAGAAAGGCAATATTTAACAAAAACAGATGCGTCTAGAAGATCTATATTTCAAAGCAAAAATTCCTTCATAATTGGTTTGAAATTCGGTGTGACTTTTAGCGAGTTAGCAGTGAAAATCTTGCGAGCATTTCGGATAGGGAATTTAAGAAGATGACCGCTTGCTAATATACAAAGGCTTTCAAGATGAATAGAACGAATGAAATGGGTTGAGAATATTGTAGTTGAAGGGTCCAAACTGTTGTAAATGGAGTTTAAAGCAAATTAAAAATCATTAGTAGAAATTTATTTAAATGTTAGAGCTACGAGGGTTTTAAGAGAAATAATAGAGAAAACTTGCACTTACATAGGCCGTATGCAGGAGAGTGTATTTGTATGCGTAACAAATTCCCCCCTTTCACAACAGAAATTTACTTGTAAATTTCTCCAAAAGTAGAAGGTAAGTCTTCAAAGGAAAAGCAGAAAAGTGAAAACGTGAGCCCTATTGAAATAAACAGCTGAACAATAGTTCGGCGGTGCGGTGTCCATAAACGACGGTATCTAGCAGATCATTTGAAAAGAATCGACGAAACGCAAATAAATCTAAACACTGAAACTATAGTGACCTAAAGCCACAAACGCAAAACGCAAGAATCTGACGAAACAATACAGAAAATTGCGGAAAACCAAATAAGAACATAAGCAGAGTTAAACAATCTGACCAGCGACACTAGTCTAAAGCAAAAGATAGCACTGAAGAGTGACCTAAGAACATGAACCTGAAATACACTTTAAACAAAACTATCTAAAAGAAGATAGAAGCAAAACGAGACGCAGAAGGCGAAATCGACTCAAAGTCAAACAAAACTATCTTACACTAGATAGGAGCGTAACTAATCGTAAAAGGCGAAATTGACACAAAGTCAAGTAAAACTATCAAACTAGATAGAAGCAAAGTAATACGCAGAAAGCGAAATTGACAGAACGTCAAGCGAAACTAACTTACACAAGATAGAAGCAAAATTAAACGCAGAAGGCGATTTTGACACAAGGTCAAGCAAAACTATCGACGCTCAGATTGTTCGACGGCAGAAACTCATTAGCACAAAAATAACCAAACCAACACACCATGTCAACAGTTAGCTCGGCCTAAACCACCACAAAGGCCCTTCGACATTCGGTCGGTACGGAGATTACAAATAACGAGAACACAAAACAACAAAACAAACAGTACTGAACGGTCGTCACCCCAGCATCAGAATGTGCAACAGCCAATATCATGCCGAGTGTTCAAGCGCCTCGAAGAAAACAAGAAAGGGGAAGGAAAAGCTGCATAAAGCACCGAAAAAAGCACAGACTAGGAGGGGATCATTACTCCTGGCGGCGAAAGAAGATAGAAAGCTGCGCTATGAACACAAGTCACGAAAATCGTTGCGTCACAACCAAAACTAGGGAACAACTTCCGACAGCTCTAAAGAGACTATCTACCGTGAAGCAGTAGCAGCTCAAAAAAACAGGATTAACTAAAAAGGTATATTACTAACGTTATAGGATGCAAATGGATAAGGAAAAATAGGTAAGAATCTAAAAGGTAGGAAATGAGTAGCTGTGACACTGTGTACTTACGAGTTCCAACAATCTTACAAACGTTACGCCATGCGATAGAGACAACAACAAAAGGAACTTAATTCTGGCCAAACAAAATAAGTGGATACGTTTCAACAAAAGTTTAAAGTGCAGCGGCGGCCTACCACCACACTGATACGGTTGAGGACCAATAAACAGAAAAAAGTAAACAAACATAGACACGTCTATGACCGATAAAAGAAAAATCGCGATTACAAACGAGGGGTGTCGGTCTCAGCCCTATAAGAAGCTTACGGGAATGGACGACGGAATTTATTGACGTCCACCCCGCTTCTTAAAGCGAAAGAGTCAAAATCGGGTTTTAAAAAAAAATCACATCAGAGATGTATCCAAAAGTCCAAATTCTATTATCATAAAGAATCAATCACAAAGGTCAAGGAGAGAACGGTAAACAGCAAATATGCAGGTAAAATAACAACCCATATGCCAAATATTAACCTAAAGTGAAGATCTCTATAAAAATATTAAACAATAGTCAAAATCGATAAATAAAATTGGAATATATAAAATCCAAAAGTCAATATCAAATGTCCAGTACGTATAAGAGTTCACAAAACCCTCACACGAGGAAAACCTACACGGTACGATAAAACTCTATACGACAAGAACAAAACAAACTGGTAAGATCTGTGTGTAAGTGTGATCTCCAAATCCTCTAAATAGAGATGCAATAACAGCAAACAGAACAACACTATCAACAGTTCTAAACCTTATAACGTCTATACTCATAATAGTAAATCAATCTACAAGATTGTTAACAGAGTCAACTCGATAGCAAGCTATCCTAGAATTAAATGTCATAAACTTGAACGAAAATTTGTCAGAATCAGGAATCGATAAATGTATCAACAACCAAACGCAGTCCGATCCAAACTTGGAATACCAAACTTATCTCAAAATAGGTACTACAATACCTAGCACAAACAGCTAGAATCAACACATACCAAAAATAAAAGGATCTGCGAAACGTAAACTTGACAACACGATATATCGATTCAGAACAGACAAATGAATGTCACAATAAATAAGTTAAGTCAACGTCGATATACGGTACGATAAATTATTGAGAACTAACTTCAACCTGAAATATACGACATGTTACAGAAGGAAGGTAACACAGAACAACAGGACTCCCTTTTGGTCGCCTTTTACGCCATGGCGGATTACACCAGTCTGGGTATTCGTCCAACCCCCAAACAGGCCACAGATGTATTCGAGATAGAATGAACACACAGACAAAGACTCCCTTTTGGACGCCTTTTACGCCAGGGCGGATTACACCCGTCTGAGTATTCGTCCAGCCCCCAAACAGGCCACAACTACCTAACCAAGATGGAAAGTATCTCAGATAAACAGGACTCCGTTTAGTCGCCTTTTACGACATGGTGGATTACACCAGTTTGAGTATTCGTCCAGCCCCCAAACAGGCCACAACTACCTAATCAAGATGGAACGATCAGAGCTGAGCATGTCTCCTTTCTGTCGCCTTTTACGACATGGCGGATTATACCAGTCTGGGTATTCGTCCAGCCCCCAAACAGGCCACAACTACCTAATCAAGATGGAACGATCAGAGCTGAGCATGTCTCCTTTCTGTCGCCTTTTACGACATGGCGGATTACACCAGTCTGGGTATTCGTCCAGCCCCCAAACAGGCCACAACTACCTAATCAAGATGGAACGATCAGAGCTGAGCATGTCTCCTTTCTGTCGCCTTTTACGACATGGCGGATTACACCAGTCTGGGTATTTGTCCAGCCCCCAAACAGGCCACTAGATGTATTCGAGTTGGAAAGAACAACTAAACAGGACTCCTTTTTGGTCGCCTTTTACGCCAGGGCGGATTACACCCGACTGAGTATTCGTCTAGCCCCCAGTCAGGCCACAAGAAATACTAGACAACTCCAGGTTGCGCTTTTAGGTGTGCGCTATTCCAAGTTCCAGGCAGAAGTTCGCCTTCGCAAGTTTTTAATTCGTAGGTGTCGGTAGACAAACGACGATGTATTAAGAAAGGTCCCAAAAATTTATCTGCCAGCTTCGCCGTATAGTATTTAGATGCATCAGACAAAACGAAATTCCTACGCCAAACCATCTGATTCGGCAAGAACTCTACTGCACGATGTCGCATATCATAACGAGTCTTAGCTTTCTCGTAGGCCGTCTGTAGTCGAGATTTTACATCTTGGAATATTCGTGAAAATTGATAAGATCTAGAAATAAGTTCTTCAGGGTCTCTGACACAAACAACGTTTGGAGCATTCCCACCTTCAGGTTTCTGTAGCGGACGTTCCCCGTTAGTGGACATTTCTCTGCCGAAATTGATGAAATAGGGAGTGAGACCGGTTACGTCATGCTTGGCGGTGCGCAGAGCACAAGAAATCTTGGGAAGAACTAGATCCCATTCTCGATGATTCTCCGACACATAGGAGATCAACATAGTTTTTATTACACGATTCACTCGTTCGACAGGGTTCGCCTGCGGATGGTAGAAAGAGGTAAACGCAGACTTAATTTGATAGTGATTCAACAACTGACGATACTCTTTAGATTTAAATTGAACCCCATTATCAGAAATAATCGTGCGAGGTACGCCAAATAGCAAGAACACGTCATTCTCAAGATGTTTAATGATATTGGCGGCAGTGGCCTTACGAAGGGCGTAAGTTAATACAAACTTGCTAAAACAGTCTGAAACAACGAGTATATAATTAAACCCGCGCTTAGATCTCGGCAAGGGTCCTACAATATCTACGCTGAGAACTTCCCAAGGTTTGTCAATTTGAGAGTGACCTCCCATACGTCCGATAGGTTTACGTTGTTCGGGTTTCGTACGTAAACATGTGCGACATCGATTTACGTAACGAATGACATCAGCTGTCATTTTAGGCCAATAATGTCTCTGGGTAATTCTACTCAAGGTTTTCGTAATTCCCAAGTGGCCGCAAGTAGGAGGATCATGACAAGCTTTAATTAATTCCGATCGGCGTTCCTTAGGAACCACAATTTTCCAAGAGTCAACATCATCACCAAAGTAGTTGCGAGAAGGACGAAGATACTTGCAAAGTTTACCATTGACAAACTGAAAAGCTGGATATTTATCAGGAGTCGCTTTAACAGCACGAACTAGTCTATTGTACCATTTATCGGTATCAGGTGCAGTTTCATCGATAGTTGACAAAATTGGCACAGAGCGGGATAGAGTATCAGGAACTACGTTTTCCTTCTGTCGTTTCCTGGACCGAGGACAGGAATTCACGATATGGCCTCGAGCACCACATCTATAACAAAATCGTGAATTGCGAGGATTTGGACATTCTCTCACCAAATGACCTACTACATTGCAATTCCAACACTTCGGTCCATTGCTGGACGAAGGCGCCGAAACTGCTGCTACTCCAGATGTTGAAGGAGAATAAGCATAGGCTAAGTCTGGTTCGCATAAAGACGATTTATTGCGAGGTGGAGGAGCGAAAGCTTCTATAGAGATCTTACATGCCTCTAGTTTTCTACACAGCTCTAAAAGTTGGTCTACGGATTTAATTTCTGTAAGCCCTAGTTGACTCTGATAAAACGGAGCAATGTTTTGCAACAGAACGTCCAATTTAAGTCCCTCGGCAACTGGCACAGTCAAACGCCCAAACATACCATTCATTACCGCCACGTACATGCCTATCGTCTCATTCGGCCCCTGAGTTCGCCTCTTTATTTCCTGAAACAATTTGTCGTTATAGTTGGGTGGTTGAAATTGTAGTCGAAGCTCTCGTACGAAATCGACCCAAGTCGTTACCTTATGGCGAGTGGAACGCCACCAAACCAAAGCCTTTCCTGAAAATAACTCTGTAGCGGATCTTATTAACTGTTCTTTGGCGAGATTGTTTGCTATGCATTTATCTTCAATGGTCTCGAGAAATGCACTCAAAGATTGTCGTGAATTCTCTCCATCGAACTTGGAGAAGCTCCACCTTGACACCGGAACAACCTTACACGACGGAGATGTCGCAGAGACAGCTGCCGAACTCACCGCATGTGATGCAGTCGCACGAACAGGTGACAGAATCGGTTCTCCCACAGATTCTTCGGATTCAGAAATTTCGCTATCAGAAACAGTAGGACCTTGTGCTACACTAGTGGACGCGAACACAAACGACATGTCTGCAGGAACGGTACCTGCCACAGCAGACTTCCTGGCCTTTCGTGCCTTAGACTTAAGAGATGCCTGAAGGGTTACCAACTCAACAAGAATACCTGCTACTTCCTCCTCAGCTTCGGGTGTCACTGGCTTTGCTCGCCTAATTCGCGAAAAAGCATGGATGATTTTTGTGTTAATTTTCCGATACCTTAAACTAGTTTCTATCTCTAAAAATTGCTCCAAAAGATCATTGATCTCGGCGATCTTTCTCCTTACTTCGCGAGTGTTCTCTTCGATAGTGTAAGGATTAGCTGGTTTAGCCATCGGTATGCCCCCACTCTCTAACTGTAACAAACTCCTAAGAGTCGCACGCATCGTTTTGACAGGAACATTTTCATTTGCTCCTCGAACCCTTAGTTCGTAAACTAACTCATCACGCTCTAACCTGTTGATTTCAATTTTACCCTCCATAATACAACAATAACGTCAGACACACACAAAGTGAAAATATATTCCCAAAAATATCAAAACCTCAAATGGTCCTTACACAACCCTAAGCTGATTGAAAGTCTCAAAGTAAACAAGAGCCCCTCCCACAAGTATGAGCAAGCAAAGTTTCTAAAGATTTTAAAAAAGAAAAATGGCCTCCACACGGGGCGCCAAAAACTTGCCACCAACGCGGCGTAAAATTAAAAGTGTGACGAGTGATAAGGAGTGAACGCTCGCTGATCCTCTCTGGTCTGAACCTACCTGTTGATGTTATGTCCCCAGGAAGGTCTCTGCCGGCTAACTCTCTTGTTTCGGAGAACGTCGCGGATTCAAGGCCGCGAGTTGGAAAATGGACGCCACCGTTATATCCACCTGCAGAGATTCAGCTATAACGGGAGCAGGCGGGACCTGGTAGCTCCAACTAACACCAGAGGGTCAGCCTCTTATCACTCGTTGCAGAGCAAGAAACTTTGTTATACTCATAAAACTAGTGGAAGGGTAGGGATCAAGACACAATCAACAATTATACAATTTATTAAAGGCTACAAATGGGCCAACATCAATCCACAATTCGGCGTTGTCAATTCTCACAAAATATAAAACTAGACACAGTCGTACATCAAAATTCAAAGTCAAAACGCTAAACTAATATAGTAACAGACACTTAAAATGTTTCGAAGCAATTAAAAGGAGAAGCCCTGTTCAGCCAAACAAAAGTGATAGCAACTTGATATATGAGTTAATAATACTGAGTACGGAAAAGTTAGCAACTCTCTCCCCCTGTATATTTGAACCGGGAGGCGAGAGGGGTTATTCCAAAATTGTCTCGTCAGGTTAATAAAATCTTGAAACCACGAACGAGTTATCAAAAGAAGTCTCAATAGACGTCAATGCGAACAATTACAAGAATGGCAAAATCACAAGCGAAACGGAAGGTTACCTCATGAAAGTAATCAAAGTTATGCCTTAATTACAGCAAAATAATAAAGGTAAGAAAAGTTACAAAATTATGAGATCTAATATTCCTGGCAGAACTTTTGGAGTACCCCCTGTATATCAGGTGTGCAAATATTTAATATAATTTAAATCAGAAAAACCTGTAGGAAATTAATTAACAAAAGTAATTACTAGAATACCAATTCCGTATACGTAATCTAGATTCTGTACAGTTAATAACAAAATAAGTACATTAAACTACAGAAAGTTCTTCGATTTTCAGGTATCGAAACAAACAATTAAGGGACCGATCTGAAGGATCTGACCTCGAAAATGACACTAAATCTAAACAGGTGACAAACAGTGAAGCTGTCAGTCTTCTGGAGCTAATATTAAGTTTCTGTACCAGTATCCGGGGATATTTATGACTATCAACGGGTTTATTACAAAATCAGACTCGAATGACACAGTAAAACAAACTTGAAATAGGGAAAAGAACCCTTCTAAATAATCTGAATTAACAGTTTGAACTAACACACAAGGTGTGCGTCTCTTAAGGAGAGTAACAGCTTGATTATAATATTAATTTAGAAAATACTAAACACTATTCGATATTTAAATGATCTTCTATAAGTTTAGGACTGCAAGAATTAAAAGGCAACACCTACTTTTTCTAGGATACAATAACAGAATTCGTTCCTTCCAAGTACAATATATCGCTTACTAGGGCAAGTCAATTCTTTTATTCACGAGCAGGTTTCACAGCGACGCCATTACGGGAATCCAATATGGATGAACCGCGTCCCTTTCTCCTAATCCAAAAAGGTCTTGCAGAATAAATGTGCCCCAAAATTCACAGGTTGCGGACGGCTTAAGGGAGTTTCAGAACTGCGTCGAAGTATTTCGATCAGCAAAATTATGCCCCAAAACACAGGTTAAATTTACCGGTGAGACGCCTTACGCTTCACAATAGATATCCAAATATTTCTCAGAAATTCAGAGAAAACCTCGTTTTATAAAACGTTTATAAGAATCCTGAAAGTTCAAAATGCGATATGGTAAAAATTATTAAGGGGATTTCAAAAACTCACCGCAGAAATCTAGTTTTAAATAACACGTGACACAAACACGACACAGCGCTTATAAAGCTTAAGTCTCAATGGCTGCCGTATCGATATAGAAGTAAAATGCCGGATACACGTCATCGTAATTGCCGGAAGTAAAGAAAGAAGAGGATATAGTTTTAAAAATCTCGAGGATGTTCTCATATCGCAAAAAGTGTCAAACCAAACTTAAAACGTTAAATAATTTAATGACCAGAGACGAAAGTTTCTAATAGGAGTCGGCAAGTGAGTTTCCTGTCGCAGAGGGCGAACAACGAAAAGGAGATGGCGCAATAAGCGTTGTAATTAAAAATTAAACTAGAATTAATTATAGAAAGGCAATATTTAACAAACACAAATGCGTCTAGAAGATCTATATTTCAAAGCAAAAATTCCTTCATAATTGGTTTGAAATTCGGTGTGACTTTTAGCGAGTTAGCAGTGAAAATCTTGCGAGCATTTCGGATAGGGAATTTAAGAAGATGACCGCTTGCTAATATACAAAGGCTTTCAAGATGAATAGAACGAATGAAATGGGTTGAGAATATTGTAGTTGAAGGGTCCAAACTGTTCGATAAATGGAGTTTAAAACAAATTAAAAATCATTAGTAGAAATTTATTTAAATGTTAGAGCTACGAGGGTTTTAAGAGAAATAATAGAGAAAACTTGCACTTACATAGGCCGTATGCAGGAAAGTGTATTTGTATGCGTAACAAATTATTATTATTATCATTATTATTATTATTATTATTATTATTATTATTATTATTATTATTATTATTATTATTATTATCTCTTCCACTCACAAGAACCATTCGCTCTTGGTTGCCATTATCTTACCCCATCGGTTCAGTCGAACAAGATGGATGGCATAGTTATCTATCATTCATTTATTTTATATGAATATTGATTATAGTAGATACTTACAAGTACTTTCAAGGTGTGAACATATGTGTTGTCCGCTGCTAGCAGCTTGTGTCTCTTTCTGGGTATGAACTTGTGTGTTTGTTGCTGCTGGAAACTTGCATCTCTCTCTGGGTGTGTAGTTTGTGTTTGTGCGAGCACGCAAGTGTAGGGTGTTGTATGTTGGCGCGCTCGTGCGTGTGTTTAGTGACCGGTCGCGTTAATGTTGAGAGATCGGAGAACCAGCCGTTGCGCATGGCCACCAACCCTTTCCGGCAACTTCTTTACTTTTCCGAGCAGTACTTCAACGGCCCGACCCCCGCCCCATCGAGGCAAGGCGCAGACCAGCGAAGCGCACCCTGTACGGGGTTGCTCATCGCCAACCGAGGGAACACTCTTAGCGGCTACTTCGGTCGACGACGGTCACACTTTGTGCCATCTTAACGTTATCCGCCATTACGGGGGCACTGCACACACGTCGAACGTGTGTGTGCTGTTAACGGTAGCCTAGCCAGGTTGCCGCCCAGGACCGGTCCTAGTGGTGTGTGCATTGCGCGGCGCCGTGTTTTGCGCCGCGTAGCTTGGTTCCTCTCTCCCCTGCTGGAAAGGCGGAATGGCACCTGTCCGCCCATCGGGCAGACCACCCTAGAGTTTGGTAGCGCATATGCTAGGCTACCACCCAGTAGAAGACCACATCAGCACCCCACCCGTTCCGTCATTTCGCCTCCCGGTCACATTGCCCACGTTCGCGCGCTTCAACATCAGTTTAGCACGCGACATATTATTGCAGCCATGTCTAACAAGACACTTTTTTGAATTTTTAAATAAAGTTTTTGGTAGAGATCCAAAATATTTATGGACTTGTGGAATTTCTGTGGAATTTCTCCCGTTGCGCCAATCACAATTGGGACTATTGGGACCTTGTCCATCTTCCACATGCTCTTGATTTCATCGCTGAGAGGTAAATATTTATTTACCTTCTCACTATAGTTCCTTGCAGTGTTTTTTGCCAACGGAACAGCAATGTCAATGATGTACGCTACCTTGTCCTTCTTCAGTGTCAGTATTATATCTGGAATATTGTTGGGAATTATTTTATCCGTGATTATTTGCGATTCCAATATAATCGAGAATTTTCGTCCTCGCAAAGTGAAGGTGCTTCATATTCATAATACGGAACATTTTAAGAATACGACAAGTACTTCTGTCTGAGCAGCTGGTGTAATATTTTCGCAACCCTGTTGTGCCTCTCGAGATATTGTTTGAGGGCAAGTACAAAGCATCCTGCCATCAAATGATCAATTGTTTCTTCCTTATCTGCGCATACATTTAATGTCGACATTTAATGTCAGATAAATTCTCCTTAAGAATTTTTTTCCTATAGGAACGCGTTGGAATTACTTGATCTTGGATGGCGGCTATGAATCCCTCTGTTTTTGCAAAAAGGTTACCTGTATACAGCCATGCCTGCGACGCTGAGGTGTCAAAATTTTCGTATCAATTGTTAACGGATACTTGCCATGCAAAGATTTATTTTTCCATCTCTCTTTCTGTTGGGGTATACTTAAGATTCTCGTGGATGGATTGAATTCATCGTTAGCCAGTTTGAGTGGCGTAAAATTGTCCATTTGAACAATCGCATTATGCAATATACTTTCTTTCGACTTTTGCAGAAAGTACTCTCGTAAATTATTTACCTGCAATAAACACTCGGTATTCCTCTACCTCCTTCTCTTCTTGGTGGGTGGAACCTTTCGATAGCACTATGTGGGTGATGAATTCTAAATTTTCTGGCTTCTACTCTTGTCTTGATGTCTATTGCTTCAAGTTCAGTATGAGTCCAGTTAATTATTCCAAATCCATAAGTAAGTACGGAAGTTGCAAAGCTGTTTATTGCCTTGGACATATTTCTTGCCGACAATCTGGTTTTCAACAACAATCGCAGCCTAGAGAAATACTGATCTTTCGCTGATTCTTTTGCAATATTGTGTTCTATTCCTCTAGCCTGCAAATAACCAAGATACTTATAATAGTCGTTGCTCTCCATTCCAATAACTAGTCCTTGTCCGCCTTCCACTTCGAACACACGATGTTCAACCCATTGTCCCTTTTCTATGCAACTTATTTTGCATTTTTCCAATCCAAATTTCATTTGGATATCTCTACTATAACGGCCAACACAGTTTAGGAGATCCCGAAGATGATTCTTTTTCCTAGCATACAATTTGAGATCATTCATGTACCAAAGGTGACTAATTTGTACGACAGGTTGTAGTAAATTACATCCCTTATTTATGGAATTTAACAAAGTTGTTAACGGTTTCAAGGCTAAACAAAACCACAGTGGACTCAAAGCGTCTCCCTGAAATATGCCTCTTTTAATACTGATCTTACCTGCATCAATACTTTCTCTAGGGGTTTTCATTAACAAACTTGTCTTCCATTTAGTCATGGCGTAACTAAGAAAATTAATATGATGCTCCTCAATACTATATAACCTAAGAATCTCTACCAGCCACGAGTGGTGTACACTATGAAACGCTTTCTGATAGTCTATATATGCCATGTAGAGGTTTTCTTTTGCTTTCACCACATTCTTCATCACAACTGAATCAATTAGGAGCTGTTCTTTGCAACCTCTTGATCCTTTTCTACATCCTTTCTGTTCCTCTTCTAAAAGGTTGTTATTCTCCAAATGGGCATATATCTTTTCAGATATAATAGAGGTGAACATCTTGTATAACGCAGGAATACATGTAATTGGTCTATATTTAGAGGGATCTTCCGCAGATACATTAGATTTCGGAATTAAGAAGGTGTTTCCCTCGGTCATGAATTCTGGCAATTCGGTTGGTTGTTCTAGCAATAATTGGAAGCACTTAACAAGTTGTAGGTGCGTCGATGTAAATTTTCTTAACCAGAAATTTTGTATTTTATCTGGTCCAGGTGCTTTCCAATTCATTGCTTTTTGGATTGCTCTTTTCACATCCTCTGAATCAATCCGCCAATTTATCATTGTCCTAACGTTACTTACCTCCCTTCTTTCATCCGCTAGCCATTTTGCATTTCTATGTTGCACCGGCGTACTCCATATTCCAGACCAATAGTCTGATATTTTGTCTTTCGTTGGTAACTGAATATGTTGTCCAGGATTAGTATCACTCAAGCCACGATAGAATAATTTTTGATTTCTAGCGAACTGTTTATTTTGCTGCCTTCGGGTATTATTGATTTTATATCGTTTCAACCTCTTTGCATATGCCGCTAATTTCTGCTTTAATAAATCTAAAATTTCTACAACATTGGAGATTTCAGGTGAAACATAACGGCTCACTATAACCTCTGCATCTCTCTTAACCCTCGCGCTAGCATTGTCCTTTAAGCTTTGAGTTAATATTCCAATTTCCCGTCTCAGATTTTCAATTTTCCATGTCAATCGTTTTTCCCAACAAGGAGTTTTATTCCTACTATCGAATTCCATATCTACGGTGTCTATATTTTTATCACTTAATATAAAAACCGTACATGCACCTGTATATATTAAACTGTGGAGCTCTTCCAGTGTTGTGCTAGTTTTTATTTTTGTCTCAATAATGCCGTTTACCTCGTTTATAATATCAGATGTGCCTTTTTGGTAGATAAGCTTTTTTAGATGCGGCTTCTTACTAGGTACAACTCCATGATATTTAAGAAAATTATTCTCAAACTCTAAATGAAATCTACTTTCCTGTACGGGCAAGACTATTAATTCAGCTGAAAACGGGTTAATCTGTTCTTCAACCTCCACTTCACCATTACTACTCATACCAATTTCTAAGGAAACCTCTTGTCTCACTTGATTAACTATTTCCGCTGACAATCTATTATTAATGAATATAGATCGTCTTTGATCTAAGATATTTTGAATGGTTTTATCCGCCAACTCTGGGAACTTTTCAGTTACCTGTCTATGTAGCTCTGCTCCATACGGTATTTTAACTGTTCCCAGTTTTGTTATTGTGTAATAACATCTGAGCATAAACTTCTTCATTTCTAACGTCCAAGAAGTTCTTTTTCTTTGATGTTCGTCCGCTATAATAGATTGAGAATTGACTATTTCTTCAATATCTTTATCTATATTCACGTCTACATTATTTCCCTCTTCTTGGATGAGCGTTTGTTGATTATCATTTATATTCTCAATCTCCAATTCTACAGAAACCTCATTTCTTATTCCATCAATGACTTCTGGAGGTAATCTATTATTGATTAATATAGATCTACGCTGATCCAATACATTTTGTATGGTTTTATTTCTGAGTTCTGGGAACTTTTCAATTATTTTTCTATGTAATTCAGTCCCATATGGCACTATTATTATTATAATAATAATTATTATTATTATTATTTTTATTATTATTATTATATAGTTTATTAGTAATGAGTTTTCATTTTTTTGTACCTTGTTTCATTTTAAGTGAAGGAAGGGTGTAATTGTCGCCTCCTGTTCATTTTTAGTACTTTATTCGATATTTTTTACGGAACCTGTATATCATGGATTTTCGATTACATTTTATAAATTTCGATATTTAAAATTTTTATTAATGTTTTTCTTTTGTGGATATTATCCTAGAGCTAGTAAAAATTATAAATTTCATCATATTAATTTTCTAAGTTGATTTAAAATTTACGAAAATTTATACGTTGAAGTGCAACTTTGGCTTCAGTAGGGTTTAGTTCATATTTTGCGCGTGTGAGGCGTTCGAATTTGAACTAAATATGTTAGAGTTGGTATAATGTAGACAGTCATTTTATTAATTGGGTTAATTTGTACCAGTTAACGCGAATCTTTTTCATAAAATTCATTGGAATATTTTACGAGCTCGTTTATAGTAAATTCAGTTAGAATTGTCATTACTATTGTCATTTAAGGTCTTCTTGTGTATTGTAACGACAGCATCAACCCGTTGTCATTCTTTTAAACAATAAGTTTTCGATTAATAATTCTTTAATTAAGTGCGAAATGAATTAGTATTCTTTATCAGTTATATTTCAAAATTTTTATCTTAATATTGTTGCAGCGAATTCATTTTCTAAGTATATATGTCATTATTAATTTGTTCTATACAGTATGTGCCCCTATCGATAAGTTCTTTAAGACGTACTTGGCTTTTCGTATATAACGAACGACTTGGAAAATTCTGCTCTTTGCTGTTGAGTTTTCATCAATTAACATGTGGTACTGCAGACGTACTTTGTAACTTTTAACACGTTACAACATTTAATATCCTTTTATAATATTTTAATTTCAGATATATTTTATTGTTAAACATAAGTAAACGTAGGATATAGAATTCAAACATGACATTTCCAATTTTATAAATATTTAACGTCCATTTTCGAATTTAAACCGCTTTCTTTACAGAATTTTATCATCACATTCAAATTCCAAAACCCTCGCTAAATTCCAAGAAGCGGCATCGTTTATATTTGCAAATTTATTTATTGCTTTATGAGGTAAACCGATTGTTTATTCTGGGATCACAGTGAACAAAGTGTTTAATCTGGATAGCCATTCTTAAGATCACGTTTCCTAAATATATAGAGTAAGGTCCATTACTAAACAGTGAAAGTTTATCCGGAAGGACATTCTTAGTTTTAAAACTAATACTTAATTAGTAATTATATTTTATTATTAGCAAGATCAGATTCTTAAGACCCTATCATAAACTTTGGACAATTGGCGTACCTACTACATACCGTAAATGAATTATGAAAGAACCAAACATAAAGTTAAAAGATGATGATAACAGATACGTACTAAAAGCAAAATGGCATTTTAATTTAATTCATTAAAATGTCAGAATTACAGAGAATTATAAAAATCAAAATTAAGGATTGAATAAATAGACATAAACATTTTTCTTGTGCGTTACAGTAGAAAATGGAAAACTAACCGATTTATTTATTTATTTAGCGTATAGCTAACATAGATTTAAAATATAAATCTAAAGTTAAATTTTAAAATCAAGGCCATTGATCCAATTCAACGCGGGGCGGGGTCAGTAGCTTCAAAGAAGTCACTCATCTCACCTCCATATGCTGTAAGGGGGCACTCAGTTGTAATATGGTGAATAGTCGGGCGAGGTCCTCCGCATTCGCAAGTTTGGTGTCTCACTCAGTCCCCATTTATAGAATCAGTCACGACAAATTCCGTGGGACATTCTTATTCTATTCAGTATCTTCCACTCATGACGAGGCAGCTCCATTCCTGGTAAGGGCCCGGTAGGATCAATGATATAGGCCGCTTGAACAGGTTTCAAGGCTTCCCAATACTCTCTACACCTATCATTTGAGTTGAAATCTTGTTCTATAAGTGCTTCTGCTTGCAGTAGTTGAGGAGATCTAGGCTACAGTCTCGACAGGTCGGCATCAGGCAAATCATTGTGTACTAGAAGATGGGGATTCGATATGATTTTATTATATTCTCTTACCATGCTTTCCTGTCTCCAAATAGTGATAGTTGCAATATGACTTAGAACCGTGAGAGCCGGAGGTGTACTTTTTAAAGAACCGCTAATTATTGTCATGGTATCGTTGAGTTTGATGTCGATCTTCCTTGCGTGGCAGCTGTTTAGCCAGGCTGGAACGCAGTATTCAGCTACCGAGTAAATAAGGCTAAGACATGACGTTCTAAGGGTGGATGCGTGCGCTCCTCAAGCAGTACGGCAGAGCTTGTGAATTATGTTATTTCTAGTGTTTATTTTAGCTACCATGTTCTCTAGATGAGAATGTATGATCCATTGTTACTCACCAATTTTTTTTGGATAGGGTTATAATGTAGCAAGTTGTTATTGTAGTACACTTGCGGCTCTAGACGTGCTTGTTTATTGTGAAGGTGAAAGCACGACACTTTTGGTGTATTCATATTTTGGATTAGTCTCCAATCAGCGAAATATTTTCCCATCACGGACAGATCTTTTGAAAATATATTATTAGGTCCCTATATGCTTATACTCCGGCATGCAAGAGCCAAGTCGTCGGCATATACAAACTTTTTTACTTTGTGTGTGGCATGCCAGAAATATACAGATTAAACAAGACATGTGTAAGTACCGATCCTTGAGGCAATCCATTATAAACATGTCCCATCTTGCTCTCTCCCGTTATTATTTTGAAGGCCTTATCGCAAAGCATGTTGTTTAATACAGATGCTATTGGGCTGTATAGTACTACGTTGAGAAATTTATAGAGAAGGCCTTCTCTTCAGACCATATCATATGCCGCAGTCATGTCAACATATACCACAGTGTTTCAGGTGTTTCTGAAACTCTGCCTCAATGTGTGTTGTTAAGGTGAACACCTGGTCAGCACAACTGCAATTGAGTCTGAAACCAGCCTGTTCAACGGAAACAGGCTCCAATATTAAATCGGTTTAATAGCAACCTTTTCAAAAGCTGATAACATGAGCTTAATCGAAAAATTCCAAGGGTTTGTTTCTATGCGCCAGGCGTTAAGTTTTCTAACAAACAACACACTCTGACTTTCCATCCAATGAGGAAAACTATAATTTAAATAACTATCATTGTACAACTTTCTCTTTTATCAACCGATTCACTTGATATAGATGGCTCACTTTGTTTTTCCACAAATTTATCCATTTCGCATAAGAAATTAAAAAAAGACAATTCAGTTTCACGCGACCACACACTAAAGTAAAAGCACCAGACACACGCTTCGCATTCTAAACTTAACTGAAGTTGTGCAATCGTAAGCGCCTCTTTTTTATACTGGTGACAGCACGACTTGTCCAACGCATCCATATACATGTTAGAACATGCTCTCACATCGAGTATTATAGAAGGAGACCAAATTACAAAGAACACGTATACATCAAGTTGAAGCTTGCAAATTGCTCATGTATGTACACGTCATACATGAATGTTCATACCTGTCATTATAAACGCAGCGACAAAAATTATAGGCATAATCGTACTACATTTTTTATTCTGTCGGTATTTTCTTAATGCAAAAAATTAGTGCAATGCGATTATATAATATTAAACAATTTTTTACATTTATAAGTACCAGAGAGCGGACGCGAGCGATTTATGATTCATAGTCCATAAGCGGCTGCTTTATATTCGCAATAAGTTTGTTTCTGTAAGCGACCCGTGAGTTTCGAACAATTTGATACGTGTGGTCACTGCATAAGCGGCACATACCTATATATGCAGTTAATATGTATCTGTCAATGCACAACAGAGCGAATGTAATAAACGGTTTTGGTAACCGGCAGCAACTGCTGCTGAAACAAAAGTAATGCTGACAAGCGAATTGCGTATCGAATTTTGAATAAAAATAATTTACAAAGAACAAAACTCAAAACTATGTATTTTCTGTAAAGCATTGAAAGTGTAAAACATTACTATGAACAACTAAAATTTGTTCAATGTGTTCCTGTGTTAAATTAGTTCTTTTAGATGTTAAAACGACTTTAAAAATAGAAAATGTCCGTTCCACATCACAACTGGTGATGGGTGCGTGATTAAAATGTTGCAAAAGTGCACCATACTTCGAATGTGTAGATTTTTCAATCGGCTCTGTGCAGAATTGATATAATATATTCAAATCCAGATTTCTGCTAAATATGGCACCAACTTTTAGTTTCATCTTTGAGAAATATCTTTCTAAATAATGAAACTAACTTATCAACATTTGGAAAATGACCCCTGATGTATTCACAAACTCTGTGTAGTGCATGTGCTGTACAGATAACGTGTAGCATATTGGGATAAAATTGCTTTAATAATTTCCCTGTTTTTAAGCTGTCGCATCAGACAAAAATAATAGCATCTTGTCTTTATAGTTGTTATCCGATGACAGAATATTATGAATACATTGATCAATTACTTATGCAAGTGTTTCACCATTTACGACTGGCAATATTTTAGTTGCAATTAAATATGGTTGATATGATGTTGTCGCATGAAGAATACTAACAACTACATTTAACACATATCATCCCATTACATCCGTTGTTTCGTCTACACTTGTCCAAAGATAATCAACAGATGGGTTGGTTCGTATTATGATGAGTCATCCAACGATACGTCACGTATTACACCGCTCGCACCTTCACGATAGATATAGAAAACTCGAAACATGTAAGTCGGCCGATATATAAGCCGTCGAGGAAGGGATTTATTGATTCCATACCAAATCATCGCCTAGTGAACTTACATAAATGTAAATACATAAATTTGCTTATTGTTAGTAATTACAAAAGTATTTTTAATAATATAAAAAATATTATTAAAAATGGGGTGTGAAGAACACAATACAAGTTCATTTATGTATTTTTGAATGTATCTTCTCCAAAGACGTAGATACGTATTTCACATTTCTACATGTTCGTCGGTACGCCCCTGTTGGAGAAGAGACACATTCAAAACAAACATAACTACGTTACTATCTAGCCAAAATTATTCAGACAGAGCGTGAAGGAATATTCAGCGCTGTCTACATAATAACAGCCGAAGCAGACCTGTTTTCTATAGTCGGTAACCACCGTATCTATAAAAAACTGTATTCTCGTGTAGAAATGTGAAATACGTATCTACGTCTTTGGAGAAGATACATTCAAAAATACATAAATGAACTTGTATTGTGTTTTTCACACCCCATTTTTAATAATATTTTTTATATTATTAAAAATACTTTTGTATTATACAAATTTAGTGAGGTTTTACCCACTCAAGTATGTTTCAAATTATGTTGTTAGTAATTAGTTTTTAAATTGTTATTCGTTTTTATTATTAATATAGTGTGTGTCTGAGTTACCGTTGGTTTTATTTAGGAACCTAAATAGACAGATACGCTACCGTATTTTTTCAATAGTTCTCAAATAACATTTTGGTAAGTGGTATTTACGTAAAGTAGATTCATCTGGTATATGACGATCAGTATATTTTGTAAGAAACCTTTTGAGGACTGGATTGTTAAGCTTTTTGAATAGGCTATTGGCCGCCATGAAAGCTTCACACAGTTCTTCGTTAAAAGTGTCAGATGCAGATAGTCCTATGTTATCTTGATGAGTTTTCGAAGAAACATGCCTCTGCACTTTTCACTTTTGTGGACGCCTTATAATGAACAGGCACTGCAATATATCTCGATATCATTACGAATATGCAACCAATCTGTATGGCCTCTAGTCCATCCTGCCATGGTTGCCCTACGTGAATTCTCCATAGTTAATGAAAATAAAGAGAAATACTGAAAACAGAAAGAAATGGACTAAAAAGAAGAAACGAAAACTACTCCAAAAATAAGGTAGTAAGTTAAACTTAATTTCTATAAAAAATTATAAGATAAATATACAATTTAACAATATAAAACGGATTTTTTAAAATACTAAACGTTGTAACCAAATAACACTGAAAGAAACGAAACCAGATACAATCCCTTATAGAAGAGAATAGAAAATATACTATCTCAAGAACAATAAATAGATATATGTATATGCATGTATAACAGCATGTAAACACGAGAATATACTTTGGAAATTAGCGGATATAATTCTTTAAGCGATTATTTCAAAGAAGTCAACGAAATAAAATATAAATGTATATTTCGTCTTACCCGCCGCTATTAATGTAAATTTATGAAGGAATACACAAATGTACTTCATAACGACGTAAATAACAACATCTGCTCGACGAATGCAATCGAGCAAGTAAATAGTGGGGCTGTTATAACATGCATATTATACCTGATACCACCACATCGTTTTATCGGGGCAATTGATCATTCAATCGCTTCAGTCCCCTCTCTTACAATTACAATCAAAATTAAATTAGTAATAGTAAGGCTTACTGTTATTATTCCCTTGGGTGGGTAGACGGGTCGCAAAATATTTTATTTACATTTACTATTTGAGGGGTCGCGGAACTAAAACGGTTGGGAATCGCTGCCTTAAAACATTAATTTAAATGATAAAACCTGTATTTTGTTTCAAATATCCACCTCAGTTTTTGAGCTGTATACTTGCACATATCATCTGGTAAAGACAGTATTATTTTCAAAATAAACTGCTCAATAAAATATTGTATAATATCGTAAATGTAACTCATTTTATTATTATTAAAACATTTTTCAATATCGCAAACGTAATTTCCATGTAGATACATTCTTGTTTACATAAAATAAAATGAGATACGCCATTTATTTACAAGATTGTTATAGTTAAGGTAGATATTTTTTTTCGTTTGCGTAGATAAGAAGAATGTAGCTTTAAGCCCATCCGGTAAAGGTCTCTCGTGCGTGAAAATAATACGGAAGAATCTATAGCTTCCGACCCATGTCTTCTCCATTCCTTCTCGTAACCCTAACTTCTTCCGCTTCCGTCTACGAAGTTTCAAAAGTGTCACCAGCAAAGATCCACCCTCGAGTGCGGAATCCGCATATCCAACCGTCTGTTGAAAAGGTCCTTAATTAAAACAATCGTCTGAAACGGAGAGTTTTTCTCTGTATCGAGATCTTCTTCACTGTGAAATCATTTCAGGCGTGTAATTGCACTCTACGTTTTAATGTCTACGAAACAGTGACTTATGTAGGCGACACGACTTCTAGTCGAATTTAAAAAGGACTCCCAATTCACCGAGGATATCGTCTTTATACACAAACTGACGCTGGAAGATACAAAATAAATTGGTTGAGTTTATTTTTCAAAAAAATATATATACTCAGTACGTAAATAGATACATTATTACACGTCCTGAAAGACAAGACAAATGAAGGTTGTTGGCTAATCGACCAACACAATATTTTCAGCAAATTATCTATTTGCTAAAAACCCACTTTAACAGCTTATCTAAAAAAGAGCACATAGACACTACGATACATAAGAAACGGGCAGCTTATCATGATATACATAAAGCAAATATAAAATAATAAAAAGTGCTTAACACGCTTAAAATGTTTTTCGATGTACAGGGGAAAATTTTTATATTATCTACCTAGCCATGGAAAAAAAATAAGTGACAATAGCAAGCTTTGTTGTCATATAGCTGTCACATTTGAATTTAAACTGACCACGTTTTGTCCAAATCTGGAGAGTTTTGCTGTTTTTACAGAGCTTTATTTAACCAAAAATGAGTGAAATTCAATTAGAACATAGAAGGGTCATCAAATTCTTGACGAAAGAAGGAAATGAACCCAAAAATATTTATCGGGGATGACTAATCAATTGAAGACAATCTAATATGCGTAAGATTTATCGAAACAAGAACTAAAGAAAAGATAAAAAGGGTCGAGGAACACGGCAAAATAATACTAAAGCAGATGTTGGAAATTTTGACCACTATTTTGAAGACAATGTTGAATCTACGCTTGCTTTCGAAGCAAGCCATTTATTAGGATTTCTTGGATTATGTCAGCGCAAGAATTTACCATAGCATTACGAAGTTCTTCGATTATGTGCTGTCTGGTCTTGAAAATTATATTCTTTAAATATGAAAAAATAAAATAGTCTAAAATTGTCAAATCTGGAGCTCTTGGAGGAAAATTAATAATTGTTGTATCGAAAAATTCTTGCAAAAAAGCTATTGGTTCTCGAGATTTTTGCGCTGGTGCTTAGTTGCTGGAAATATCCTTCCATAAGTTCATCATAAAGAAGTTCATTAATAAACGGCTCTAATAATTCATTTCGATATCTTTCAGCAGTTATGGCTTGATTAAAAAATATAGCAAAAACAAATTGCATATCGATGCGACAATTCACATCAAGCTTTGATACAAAATAATACAAATCTGTATAAAAACAAATTTGTATCTGTATATACATGGACACAGAGCACGTATTTACCAGCGTTTGCTTCAACCACCAGACGCATGTGTTTCTGTCTAACTACTTTGTCAATGACGGATTTACGAATACAAACGACTGTATGTACACTTCGCGGTCATGTAGCAAATTTTGTCCTATCAGATGACACCAGTCGTTTGTCTTCGTAAATCCGTCATTGACAAAGTCGTTAGGCAGAAACGCATGCGTGTGGTGGTTGAAGCAAACGCTGCTAAATACGTGCTGTGTGTCCATGTATATACAGATACAAATTTGTTTTTATACAGATTTGTATTATTTTGTATCAAAGCTTGATGTCAATTGTCGCATCGATATGCAATTTGTTTTTGCTATATTACGCCACCTGGCGACGAGTTAATGGGCTCACAGTAATATGCGTATTTTTTCTTTTCCTGTAATAGCTTAGCTATTCGAGAAGAAACACTTTGCACCGGCGTGGTCGGTTTTGTCCGTCAGATGTCATGAGGTTATCTGGTGTCATCTGATAGGACAAAATTTGCTACATGACCGCGAAGTGTACATACAGTCGTTTGTCTTCGTAAATCCGTCATTGACAAAGTCGTTAGACAGAAGCGCATGCGTCTGGTGGTTGAAGCAAACGCTGGTAAATACGTGCTGTGTGTCCATGTATATACAGATACAAATTTGTTTTTATACAGATTTGTATTATTTTGTATCAAAGCTTGATGTGAATTGTCGCATCGATATGCAATTTGTTTTTGCTATATTACGCCACCTAGCGACGAGTTAATGGACTCACAGTAATATGCGTATCTTTTCTTTTCCTGTAATAGCTTAGCTATTCGAGAAGAAACAATTTGCACCGGCGTGGTCGGTTTTGTCCGTCAGATATCATGAGGTTATCTGGTGTCATCTGATAGGACAAAATTTGCTACATGACCGCGAAGTGTACATACAGTCGTATGTCTTCGTAAATCCGTCATTGACAAAGTCGTTAGACAGAAACGCATGCGTCTGGTGGTTGAAGCAAACGCTGGTAAATACGTGCTGTGTGTATATACAGATACAAATTTGTTTTTATACAGATTTGTATTATTTTGTAAAAAATATAGGCTTAATAATTCGTCATCTTGAAACTGCTAGCCAGACGCCTATTTTTTGTGGATGTAGCATAGTTTCCACAAATTCATGAGAGTTTTCTGCAGACCACATTCTCATATTTTGCTTGTTTAAATAACCTGATAGATGGAACCAAGTCTCATCCGAAATGAGGCGTTTGCCGAGAATGTCATTATTATTTATGTAATTCAAAAACCATAGATTATACTGTGTTCTCGTAACAAAATCTACCTGTTTGAGTTCCGAACTTCTTGAATTTTATCTGGAAGCAACTTTAACTAACTTTTTAAAATAGTATATGTTCCCACTGACAAATGAACTTGTTGTGATAGTTTTGTGATTAATTTTTGGGGTGAGTTGTCCATTCGACGACGAATATCCCCTATGCAATTTGCTGTTCGTTTTCTAGGTACTCCACCGCCAGGTGTTACATAAATTCGTTTTCTAGGTACTCCACCGCCAGGTGTTACATAAATTTTCGCTTTTTGGGTTTTATCTTGAAATTTAATAATATCACTTTTGCCATAACTTTCATTTTCATTTGGTAATTCCTTTTCGTAATGTTGAATTAGGTATGTTCGCACTTTTAGGTCTTTTGCATTTTAGCTGGTCTATTTTGTAGCTCTATAGTTCGTTTTCCCGTCGCCTAACGTCGCGCGTTTCATATCGACCTATTTCGTCTTGATCCCGTTAGCGTGCACACGTGTTTTCACACGGCTTATTTGGTAAGAATGCTAGTGGTTTAATTATCGTTTTGTAATTCCCATTTATTTAAGAATAGAAATAAAACTGCGGTTTTAATCTTCACTTTTAATCATTACTCGTAAAACGACAATTGTTTCGCCAACACAGTGGCTTCCTCAGGTGTTTACCTCTAAACAGTACGTTACCAACTAAATAAAAAAATAAATAATATATCTATAAAATCAAGCAGGACGGTATTTAAAATATTTTTAAAGAAATCTGTGAATTACAAGTATTGTCGGTAGTGAAAGAATGTGGCGCATCTGGTCGGCCCTAACTGTATATTATAGGGTACTAAACATGTTTACGCATAAATTTGTTTAATAACCTACATATACATTTGTATTATCGTCTAAACAGATTTTAAGTAAATAAATTTAATAAAGGCGAGTTATTTAAATCTAATTTATCATTTAATAAAATTTGTGACTGTTTTAATTTATTGATTTCTAAACTTTCCAGTAAATTTAATTTCTTGCCTTTATTTTCTAAATGTAGAATTTGAAAATCTTTATCGAAAGTGTGGTTTTCTTCTAATAGATGATTCGCAAAAGTAGAATCTTGTTTTTTATTTTTAAACGAAGAACAATGCTCGGCAATGCGTTTTTCAAACGATCTTCCTGTTTGACCGACATATATCTTACCGCATCCACACATTAACTTATAGACTCCGGATTTCTTATTTTTGTCTGTTTTATCTTTATTGTTTTTGATGTGCTTTGATAACTTATTATTAGTTTTGTAAACCGTGTTAATATTAAGTTTTTTTTAATCACTTGAAATATGCTTATTAGGTGTCCCAATGTACGTTTGTAATCTAAATTTTGAATTTTCTTTATCCTTTATTGCAGGGTATACCATAGAGATTGCTTTTTTGAAAAGTTTTTTTGTCAGCATATTTTCAATTAAAGTATCTGTGTAGCCGTTATTGATAGCTATTTGTTTGACTAAATTTAATTCTTTTTCATAATTTTCTTTAGATAGTGGATAATTAATTAATCTGTGTAAAGAACTATGGAAACTCGCTAATTTGTGTTGTATGGGATGTGTTGATGAATTATGTATAGTTATGTCGTCAGTATGAGATTCTTTATGGTAAATATCAAACTCTAATTTATTGTTTATTTTTTTAATAGTTAGGTCCAAAAAATTAATACTATTGTTTACTTCTTGTTCCATAGTAAATTCCATATTTTTATGAATAGAATTGACGAATTCTAATAGCAAGTTTAATTGTCTTTGTGTTCCAGTGAAACAAAGTACAATATCGTCTACATATCTATGCCAAAAGAAAATATGCTGTCTTAGGGGATTATTAAAAATGATGAATTCTAAGTGGTTCATGAAAATTTCTGAAAGTAACGGACTTGAGGGGTTACCCATAATTAGTCCTTCCTTACAAGTGTATATAGAATTATTAAATTGGAAATAATTTTGTTTCAGAACTATATTTAACAAATCTAATGTGTGGATGCGGTAAGATATATGTCGGTCAAACAGGAAGATCGTTTGAAAAACGCATTGCCGAGCATTGTTCTTCGTTTAAAAATAAAAAACAAGATTCTACTCTTGCGAATCATATATTAGAAGAAAACCACACTTTCGATAAAGATTTTCAAATTCTGCATTTAGAAAATAAAGGCAAGAAATTAAATTTACTGGAAAGTTTAGAAATCAATAAATTAAAACAGTCACAAATTTTATTAAATTATAAATTAGATTTAAATAACTCGCCTTTATTAAATTTATTTACTTAAAATCTGTTTAGACGATAATACAAATGTATATGTAGGTTATTAAACAAATTTATGCGTAAACATGTTTAGTACCCTATAATATACAGTTAGGGCCTACCAGATGCGCCACATTCTTTCACTACCGACAATACTTGTAATTCACAGATTTCTTTAAAAATATTTTAAATACCATCCTTCTTGATTTTATAGATATATAATTTATTTTTTTATTTAGTTGGTAACGTACTGTTTAGAGGTAAACACCTGAGGAAGCCACTGTGTTGGCGAAACAATTGTCGTTTTACGAGTAATGATTAAAAGTGAAGATTAAAACCGTAGTTTTATTTCTATTCTTAATTATGGATCTTCATCAAGTAAATGCCGAATCAATTCAATTATCCCTTTTATTTCTTTTATAGTGGGTCTTTTAGGGACTCCCGCATCCTTTTAGTCTGGGTCTTATAGGAAATTCTGGTTCTGTAGGAATCCTGTGGATTTTAGAATCGCTGACTTTTAACGAGGCTTCCCGCAAATTATGGACTCTTCGGACATCTTGCTGGGGCGTGGCCGTTCGAACTAGAATTCCGTAGGCAGACCGACACAGTTTGAAAATTTATTCGAGCCCTCTGTGGACTAATTAATTTTGGATGGGTAAACTTCACCTTAATTTATGAATTAACATCAGGTATTTGAAACTTATTTACGGCGTGCTCGAAACTACGCTGCCATCTAGTTTGAACGTCAAAACTTCAGCAACGAGGCCGTTTAGGATTAGTTCCGATTTTTGTGAGTGATCTAGTTACCTTCGGTACCGACATTTATGGCGTTTATCGAACTTTTGTTGCGTAGATGTCACTTTAAATTCTAGATTTCTAAGTCATTACTGTCAAACTTTTTGGTAATTAATTCTTGCCGTTTTATTAATGTAAATTATTATTGCTAATTCTGTTTAATTAAATCATCGCAACGTGTAACGATTTGCCGCTTCACGGCAACTTGGGCATGTTGATTTTTGCCATTTTCAGTTTTTGAGATCCGTCCGATCAAGTTATTTAGTTAAGTGGATCTGTGTGTAATTAATGTAAATCTTTAGTAAGACCTGTAGAAGAGAAATTGTACAACGTTTGTAATTTTTTGGAGATCTCGACAAAAAAAAAATTACTGATATATTAGTATGTACTATTTTAATATTTCTTGATTAATTATCGATACTGATTAGGTCGATTTGTTGTTACCTTTTAGAATCCGTAGCTTCTCTAAGGGGGATTTAGCTGCAATAATTTTGTACGGTCTTGAGAATTTCCAGCCTCACTGGATTTCGATTTTGTAACTCTGTTATTATAATTTAGTCAGATTATTTTTTTGTGTAATTAATTCATGACATTAAGCGACTTGAAATCAGCTGATGCTGTGATCTTTCGGGTAGTTAGTAGTTTGAATCATATTTGTATTTGCATCAGACACTTCAGAAGTGTTGTGATTTTGGCTGAGAACACCTACCGAGAATTAAAGCCATTTTTGTCTTTTTTTTTTATGTTCCTTAATTAATTTGGATGTTATTGTTATATACCGTTGTTGGTGTTTTATTTCTGTAAGTCCTTATGAGCAAAAGTGTTAGATTTAGTGACACGGTTAACCAGGTATACGAACACCTTTTTAGTATTCTTAAGCCCTTATGGCCCAAGGGTGATTCTACGTTGACCTGTGAACTTGCCAGACCTAACGTAGTGGTGCCCTATTTACTATCTATGCGTTGTGTTGGCGCACGACGCTTCCGCAATTAATTTCTGAGCTGGCCGGTGACTTTTTCGGGGGGGGGGCTTTGTAGACCAGGAGCGGAATTAGGGCTTTGTCCTAATTCCCACTGGGGTGTTGTTACCTATACAGTTTTAGGGCTAACACAGGTTTACGAGTTAATGCCTCTGTTTCACTAAATTTAATAACACAAGCTTGAATATGTTTTTGCAATTGTGCGTAAGTAGCTGGCAGATAGGGAAATCCTGTAAGCACTGATTAGTGGAATAAGCCCAATCTCCATTTTCTAATTTTTGGCCAGTTCTATAGTAAATTTGAATAATAAATATTCTATGTCGTAACGCTAACATTATAATAAAATAATTTAAAAAATATAAGCGTTTATAATTTGAATTTATGTATGACAACTGTCAGAATTTGAAGTTTTCTAAAGCTTCACATGTGCACCAATCTTTGGTTACTTAATTACTTAAAAAACAGCCTACTATAATGAGGAAAGTTTTTGAAGGCACGTTATTTTGATATTAGAAATACTTAAGTTAGAAAATACGTTTACTCATGCACGGCCTACTTCAACGCCGGATTTATTTGATCGCTCGATAGAAGTGGAAAGAAAATATTGGGAAAATTTAAAAAATTACCAAGTTAAGGACCAAAGAATTGATAATTATTATCAATGGTGACACATCTGATGATAGCGATTATTTCGAATCTGATAGCGATTCTAAAAGTGATTATAAAGTACTTCTCCTATTAACTACATTTTTGATATCATTTACTACTTCTTTAAATTAATATGTCAATATCTTATCACACAATACTGTACATCGGCGTTTATTTTTTTTGACAATTTTTATAAGAATATAAATAGTTTAGCTATAATTGCAAATATTTTGTTCTACTGTTGTGATTTCTATACCTAAATAAAAGTATTTATCAGTGTTCGAATGTATTTTTACTGCACGATACTAATACCTCCCTATTCACTTTGTGTTTGTCGTTCGCATAACCCGAACATGACCGAAGTAGACATCGGCATTCGCCGAAATTCGCCTAAATAAAACGAACGAACTGTACTGTCCTGTTAGTGGATGTAATCTGTTGGAGAATAAAGTTCATTATTATTATAAACCAACATTCTCATCAACATTATTTCTGTATAAATTGTTTCCTTAACCACCGCTCGCGGGGAATAACTTCCGTATGAACCGGTTATTTATTTTGTTTTGTGGCAGTTGTATTGAAACTTGCTCTGTTTTCTGAATATTTCATTTCTTTAACATAAAGCACTCAAACCTAATTTATTAAAGTAATTCTCACAAATACTACTTAATGTTAAACTTAAAATTTTAATTCTTTACTGTTAATTCAGACCGGTGTTGTATGACTGTTAATATGATACTGTTCTGTTGTTGTTACGATGATACTGTTGTCTCTTGTTGCTAGCGTAAGACTGTCTTTCATACTGTTCTGTATTATATTGTAAGTAGGTAAAAATACCCTACTACTCCTACAAACTATTGTATTGGTTGACGTCACAGATGGGGAAATTTCTGTGTGATCAATTCATAGAAATGGTACCTACTGGCAACAACACCAAGGTTTACAATAGAGTTTTATCTAATCTTAAAATATTATTAGTAATTAAGTACTAGTTGTAAATTTGTATATAGTTCCGAATAAATTCCATTTTTTAGTAATGGAATTTATTGTACATATTGCAGTGAATTGTGATGTTTATTGCTTAATTTAATTGAGTTCACAATCCACGGTAGCTTTGCCGGACTCACTCAGTTGGGTCACCTTCCTTGAGCTCTCAATTCTGCAGGGCTACCCTCGTAGGGTGTGTGGCACCAGATATATTAAAACAACAGGCATTAGATAAAGAAATAAAACTAGCATTAATGCCACATACATATAATATTCAAAAAAAAAAAAGAAAATTTCTATCTTATCAAGTATAAGGCAGGATTGTGACTTTATTACGCCGCAAACTTAAAGGAAAACTTGTGTAAAATATGACTGGTACACTAGACTAAAAACCTCTTAAATGAATCCCGAACAAAGATTTAAATATAGATATAAACAAAATTTATCAGCTGTAATCAATTACATTACCCCCTCAAATCAAACGTCAAATAGAACTTTCTCTATTTTTCGCACGCATCCAAAATTGATCATGCGCAAAAATCAAGCATGTAACAAATAAGTTTTCCCGCTTTCTAACACATTACAATAATTTATATGAACAAAAACTATACTAAAAAAAAAACAGACTGATAAGTTTTCTTAATATCTTCCCTGATTACAAAATCTTATAAACTAGAATTATCAAATTTACTGAGCTCCTTATTGTAACACACTTATTTCTAAATACGTAAATATAATATTAAAATATACATACATTCTTTTTTTGTATACGTCACGTCACAAAAACTATTATAAGAGAGACTCCAGATAGGTCATTTAATTCAAACTACAAGTTTAAAATACTCGTAATAACACGTAAATGAATTTTAATCACATCAAAACACTATCAAGAACACACACCGTAATTATCCAAAATTTTAAATTGAATAAAATTAAGTTTTATCCAATTTCAAATAACACAACCTATCTGCATAAAAACCACCCAGTCTCTCAAGCATGAAGAAGCAGGAAACAGCAAGCTACCCCTACCTAACATAAAATATAAATCAAAATAACAACAATATATATATATATATCTATATTATTACAACTTCCAGC
This sequence comes from Melolontha melolontha, assembly GCA_935421215.2. Taxonomy (NCBI): domain Eukaryota; kingdom Metazoa; phylum Arthropoda; class Insecta; order Coleoptera; family Scarabaeidae; genus Melolontha; species Melolontha melolontha. The sequence goes on from OW285243.1 coordinate 41,446,698, forward strand.
TTGGCGCGAACTACGAACATCACACAGGCCCTACATCCTACAGTCGTGGACAAAAATACACATTATAATAAATTGTTATATAAAATTTTAAATTTTTATAGTTACGTCCCTGGAATAAAATGTACATACATATAATATTTTTTTATATCTTCTTTTGTTTCTTTCTTCAGGGAAAAATCCATGGCAATATGTAGGAAACGTAAGCGTAACAAAAGAGGGCCCGATTAAACATCGTCTATTGAATTTATTTACTTATAACTTTAGGTAATAAATAGAGAACGGACACGCTTACCACATGACGCAAAGCCCAGTGCAGTACTGGCGAAAGGCTGTATTTCTAAAATATTTAATTTTATTTATATAATTGGAAAACGAACGGGTGGTGATCTATAAAATTACGAAATACATATTTATTTGTTGAAAAGTTGTATTTATAAAGTTTTTAATTTTATTTATATAATTGGAAAACATACGGGTGGTGATCTATCTATCTAAAATTACGAAATACATATTTATTAATTAATTTTATTTATATAATTGGAAAACAAACGGGTGATGATCTATAAAATTACGAAATACATATGTATTTGTTGAAAAGTTGTATTTTTAAAGTTTTTAATTTTATTTCTATAATTGGAACATTTTTATTTGTTCATTTTGTCGTTCAAGTTGAGTAAAGGAGTATTAATATTGACTAGCAATAGTTTCTCAAGGTTTTCTTCTGTCAATTTTGTTCTCTTTGAATTAAGTACATCCTTATAAATAGAAAACGTCCTTTCTACATCTCAACTGGTTATAGGTGCATACTGGAAATAACTGGAAATACTGGAAATAATTGGAAGATGTTGCTTAAATGAAAAGAAAAGGAATGTACGTGCTATTTCTCCTTCGAAATACGATAAACTTATTTATTTTATCTACGTACACGACACCACTGACAAACACTATATTCTCCGAATACAATAGCTGGGTTGTCCATTGTTATCGCTGTGAGACCAGGTGGCCGAGTAAGTCAAACAAATACTTCATTGAATTACGCCGGGATGTACTGAGCGACGTTATACACAATTCCAATTGCCGATTGCGTTTTATGGAAATTGCATCCGTTCTCTAGTAATAAAGCAAGCGCTCTAAATCATAAAGTAATAAATTTGTAAATGTAAAAGCTTTCGCTTCTTAACCGCTTAATTTGAATAACACAGTGGTTTAAACTTGAAAATGAAAGTCGAATATTTATAAAATTGGAAATGTTATAGTTGAATTATTATCTTAGATTTACTTATATCTAACTTATATATAATATAATAAATTTCGTTTTATGACGAAACTTATGGCGAAACAGTATCTATTTAATTAAATGAAGAGTTGTTCTTCATACACCACTTTAGTTGATCAATAATTATATAACAGTTTCCCTTATCAGTAGGAATTCCTTCTAGTCTTAATATTTTTCCTATTTTCTTTATATACACCTAAAAAAAAACTTTTATACACCGAAGAAGTATACGAAAAAAAATACACCTTAATTTAAGAAAACGTCAGCTTCTTATTAAACCTTTGTCAGAACTTCATCATTTATTTACAATGATTTCGAAGGATCCAATATCTTGCACCCACCACTCTAACAGACATAAATTTTCTTTCTTTCCTCTAAATCAAAGTTTTTGTTACTAGATTTTCGGAAATTGCGGAATTTATTTTTCAGATAGGTAGATTGTCTATCATTACATTAAGTGGATTTATGTCGGTTTCAAATTTAGTTTCTATACCGAACTGTTTTTAGACTATTCGTGGAATTAAATAAACTATATAGCAATCTCTACATATATAAAATTAACTGTAAGCGAAACCAATCGCTTAATAGTATTGCCAAAGTTAGTAAAGTACAGTCGTAACTATTTCACAAAATCACTGTTCATTGGACTCGAAGAAATTTGATTCCAAACATGACATGATTGAAATTACTTCGCAGTATACTATATTGTTATGGTATATAGTATGTCTATATATAAGGTGTCCCGTATCGTTATGTTCAAATTTTAGAAGTGTAAAGTAGACTTCATTTCAAGTAACAAAAACGCAAAACTTGTATATCCATTTTTATTTGTTTCAAAGTTACAGATCTATGAATGTGATTGTCAGATCATGAAAAAAATGTAATCCTAAAGTCAATACAAACTGATTCTATTTTAAAAAAGTTATACGATTCAATAACAGGCCTGTGATTGTTAACGACGCATAATAAAATGTTGTCCTAAAATAAATAAACACGTGCCGTAGTGCATATAGTAATTTCTTGGAGATCTACAAAAAAAGAGTACTGAAAATTGATTTGTGATAAAGAAGGTTCTTACTTATTTCGTAAGTGCTGAACCATGAATATCATACAATAAGCAAATGTTCAGATGACTGTTAACGTTGCATTTTTTAATAAAGGATTACACTACGTTTCAGTTCATGCAACGGCTTATTAGTGAGTGGACACGTTTTCTTTATTCAAAATGCCTTACCGATTTTCTACTCAAGAGTATGCGGACATGCATTTTGTGTATGGCTACTGTAACGGCAGTGCACGTCAAACAGTTATTGAATACCGACATCAGTTTCCCGATAGGCGTTTTCCTCACTACAGAACGTTTCTGGCAGTACACAGACAATTTCGGGAATGCGGAGTACGTAATTATCTTTTCGACCGAGGAGTAAATTTTCCAGCAGACTTAGAGGAGGAAGCAGTAGCTATTGTTACAAAGGATCCAACTCTCAGTGTACGTCGAATCGCTAGACAACTAGGAGTGCCACGAACGACAGTTTGGCGAATTTTAAAACGTGACGGCTTATATCCATATCACTATCACAGAGGACAGTATGCTCGTCTAGTTTATTCTACCTGGATATTAAGGCAGTCACGGCTTCATTTTAATTTCTGCAGAACAGTCCTCTGGACAGATGAATCTACGTTCACGAGAAGTGGTGCTACAAATCTGAGAAACCTGCACAAGTGGTCATCAGAAAATCCCATAGCTATACGCCCATCTAAATTTCAATTTGAATTTTCTATTAACGTTTGGGCGGCCCTAATCGATGACTTGTTGATTGGTCCTGTCGTTCTTCCTGATAGGTTAAATGCGGACAATTACCTTCAATTTCTTATTGGCGAACTGACAGTTCTTTTAGAGGATGTCCCACTGAATGTTCGACGAGACATGTGGTTTCACATGAATGGGGCACCACCACATTTCGGAATTACTGTCCGAAATTGGGTTAATCAATTATCCAATATGGATAATTGATAAATGTCTACCTCCAAGGAGGCGGACATTTCGAAAATATTATTAATTGAACTTTTTTAAATAAAATCAGTTTTTATTGACTTTGGGATTACATTTTTTTCATGATCGGACCATCACATTCATAGATCTGTAACTTTGAAACAAATAAAAATGGATATACAAGTTTTGCGTTTCTGTTACTTGAAATGAAGTCTACTTTACACTCCTAAAATTTGAACATAACGATACGGGACACTTGTATAACGGGCGACTATAAATCTTTATCTTTTTTTTCTACAACTGGCAACAATTTCGCAACTTTATGTTGACAAGCGTGATTTTTAAATTTATCAAAAATTAGACAAAATAAACGTCAAACAAGCAAATAAATAAAACAATTTGTTATTTTTACTCTCAAAAATTTCGGGAAAAGCTATGGAGCTATGGAGAAAACATTTGACGCGCAAATAAACGGGTTTATTTTTTTTCGAAATATCTACCATTAAATTCTATGTACTTTTTCATCCGTTCGAATCCATCATTGAAACGTTTACGACATTCCGACAGACACATCCGCAACCTGCGGAAACTGTATTAAGGTGCCTCCACACAACCACACAACCGATGGCGTATGTAACAAATTATTTAAAATTATTGTTATAAACGTTAATTACTGGTGTCGCACAAAGATTTAATCTAGTTCCACTAATGTTTGCATTGTTTATTAACAACATGTTTAACCTTCTTTCCTCTACTTACCTTGTATGCTGATGATTTTAAAATTTTCCGACAAAAAATAGTTTCAGTGTATGTCTACTGTTACATTAATAAGCTATCAAATTGGTATATACAGAACAAATTAAATTTAAATATATATAAGTGTAAAGTTATGACTATACACTGCCATTGCCCCCATTTGCTACCGTGCGCGCTCAACCGCAGTCTTGACGTAATGAAGACGTTTGGAAGATGTCAAGATCGGTAAAAATATGGCAATTTAATTATTCAAGCAATTTCTAATTAACTTAAACCTAGGATAAAAGATCTAGTTCTACCTCAGATCTGTAGCGGAACCTTACAATGGAATTGCACACAGTATATTAGTTAAGTATTAGTAAAATGGTATCCAGAAAAGTAATAAATTTAAATTTACTTAAATCTTCCAACACGCCTATAGTTTGCGTGATGATTACTCAATGCAACATTTCGAGAATGTTACACAAAGTTGCTCAAATTATTTAATTGTGTGCAATTAACCATTTATTTAAATACAAAGTTATTTTGAAAAATAAATTCTATAACCATATATGTATATCAACATTTAGAATCTCGATTGATGTGGTCTCGCAAGAGATTCAGATATTTTGTTGCAGTGAGGTTACCGTTACTAAAAAATGGGACAATAAGTTTATCGCTTATTATTCCAATCCAGGCATCGACTTTTTGAGGGTACTGCATTCGGGTTAGGTTTTGGGCATGAGGATTTGTACGGAACCAATACCTAATGGATAAATGGAAAGGAAATTTAGTATTTTTGACGGATAAATGTAGGATACGAACCGGAAGTTCTAAGAATTGATTTCACCATTTACAGTAAATGTTGCTTCATCAGTAAAAAATATTTTATTTAAAATTTATTCGTTTTCATTTAACATATTAAACATTATTTCACAAAAATCAGATCGTTTTACTTTATCTTCCTCGAAAAACTCTTGATGGTTTGACATCTTGTATTGCTTATATTTGGAATCTTTCAGGGTTTTGTACACCGAACTGTACGATACTCCAAAATACCTGGCTACATATAAAAGCGATCCTACAGACCGTTCCTCTACATAACACAAGATATTCAGCTTCGTTTGTTCTGTTAACACGTGATTGGTTTTTTGTAGGAATTTAAAAAACAACCATCTTTGAATTTGTTAAAAATATTTAAAATTATTTTCGCACAAGGTATAGGCCTGTCAGGATAATTAACGGAAAGCATGTCTCTGATCGTCCTTCTACCTTTTCATCTTTGTTGTACTTATACATGACTTAAATAAATTACCTACTTTTCAATAAAATGCATTTAATTTAAGATTCATGTATGAATAAAAATTCAGAAATATTTGATATAAACAAATATTTTTTTCTCTCCATGGCAAACTAATTTAAGAATTAAGCTATAGGTAAATCCTTTACTGGTGTATAACTAGTTGCCTACTATTCCGCTAATGCATTGGCAATTTTCTTTTTAAAGCGTTACACATAGGAAGAATGTATGTGTAATAATAAAAAAAGAACCCGGTATATGTCTACTTATTGGTATCATTGCAGAGATACTTGTAACTATGCTTTAGACATATTTGACAATAATTATACGCTGTATGCAAGGTGTGTTAATGAGTGCATTCATTTTTGGTAATGTCTTTTGTAGTGATTCATAATTATTATTGCCATTATTTTGTGGTTTATCTTTTATTACTTAATTTAAGTTTATAGTTCACATCAGATTTATATAAGTATAACCCTGCAATTGGACTAATTTGTCGGTTGGGTTAATAAATGGATTATTATTATTATAAATTACAAGAGAACATATCAACATATCTGATTTTACACTTGCAAGAAAATACATATGATTCTCTCACACTTTTAATAGTTGAACATAAAATATACTCACAAAATCAATTATTATAATTTATCGACATAAGATACTTAAATCAGTGATTAAATTAGAATAAAAGTTTTAAACGACTTCACTTCACAATATAAGGAAGATCGTAGGTACCACCCACGTCAATGTAAAAGATTTCGGCCATAAGAACGTTTCGAGGCAAATTCTTGTCAATCTTGAGTAATGACCCTCTACAAAAAATCTCCAATTTGTAATCAATCATGACTTCCTGTTCGAGTGACGGATCTAACCCCAATCACTACTCCGAACTAATCCTTCTCAAGTAATTTTATTAGATGAGGAAATTTACATTATGTGATACTCTAAAGAAAACGTTACTTGATTAGAAAATGCTGAATTGAAAGATAAATTCAAAAATATAATGTCCAGAACATTAAATACATTTCTAAGAATTAATAAATTTCCTACTATACTGAAATTGAATATTTACTTAAAATATATATACACTCCCGCTCACGGAAGTTTGTCCAACTGGAGATCCAGAAAAAAATTAATAGCGACAAGAGACTTTATACAAAATGTAATTTTATGCGATACTACGAGGATTATTCGGAAACTACATGGCCTAACACAGAGATAGCGCGAACTCGCAGGAATCTTCTTTACTATTCTGTAGAAACATCCTTTAATAGGTTAAATATGACAATACACGGTGTTCTGCCAAAGTGAACGCCTCGTGTGATTTTGTAATAATGGAAAAACTCAGTTGAGAGCAGTGATAAAGTACTTTCATTTCAAAGGCTTAACACAAACCGAAATCAAAGCAGAGCTGGATTCAACACTATTGGAATCCGCTCTTTCGTTTTCAATGGTTAAAAACCGAATTTAAGCGTATTCGTATGAGCACAAATGATGAACCCCGTAGTGGACGTCCAAAAACTGTTACTATTCCGGATATGATTGAAAAAGTACACTGTATCGTCTGAATGACCGTCGAGTAAAAGTGCCCGAGATAGTAGACATTATAGGTATCTCAAATAACAGTGTGCACAGAATTTTAACTAAGAATTAATTAACTAATTAATAATTATATATATATATATATATATATATATATATATATATTATAATTTAAAGAAATAATTAATTTAATTAATAATTATTTTCCTTGTATCTATCATTACATTCAGCTTTCGAAATATTTAGTATACTGTACTGTTAGCACCTTTGGCGATATCTACATTTGAATTTTATATAGAGTTATATACATATTTTTTTGTTAAACAGTGTGTAAATCCAATTGAGTAATTTTATTTCTTGGTATGAATTTATATATATATATATATATATATAGATAATTATTACGTGACCTTTGTATGTTATGGTAAATTCAATCTGTTGGCGATTTAAGGTCTGGTTTTATTTCAAAATGTATACATTTAAAACAATCCTACATGTTTCGGCAAATGATGCCTTTTTCAAGGAATACAAAATATAAATCATTTATATTTTGTATTCCTTAAAAAGGCATCATTTGCCGAAACATGTAGGATTGTTTTAAATATATACATTTTGAAATAAAACCAGACCTTAAATCGCCAACAAATTGAATTCACTATACATATATATATATACCGTATGAACGCCGGGGAGTGATTGATCTACCACAATGTAGTAAGACGAAGACGAATAGCGAGTTTATGTGGTTAGGGTTGAGAGAGGTATATTCAATCTGTTCTACTGTCTAACTGTACGGGCGTTCCATTTCTTTATCCAACACATTTTACATACGATCTAAGTACGAATCAAATAATCTCTCTCTAACACATTGAATATTCCTATCAGTCGCTCATTGTGTTCAAGCAAGGCGAATATACTTGCAGTTGGCCAGTCATTACTTATATATCCATCGATCGCACGACGTTGTGCACACGGTATATATAACGTGTGTATAAATTGTCGCAAAAGCTACACGCAGAGACGTTCTTCGTTTGGTTCTGAATAAAAAATCTTAATGTTAAAATGTCGTATCATGCTTCGTTTGTTGTCACGGGGTTCTTGAAGTTCAGACTTTTAGTGCGTAACTAACCTTTGCTCTTCGATATCTGTTAATAGAGATAGATGCAATTTAGTTTAAAGAAAAAATTTTTACTCGTATTATTTCGTAAACGTTTTCTTATTGATTTAAAAGCTTGTTTTAAACATTTATTCATTAACGTACTTCCACGAAAAACACATTTGGCAACGTTGTAGAACAAGAAGTTTGTATTTCAAAGTGAGTTCAATCAAAATCATTACTGTCAAATTTTGACATTTACGAATTTACGAAGCATGATACATTTTAACATTAAGATTTTTTATTCAAAACCGAACGAAGAATGTCGCTACGTGTAGCTTTTCCGACAATTTATACACACCTTGTATATATATATATATATATATATATATATATATATATATATATATATATAAGTGTTTAGATAATTTCTTAGCCGTTTATTAAATATAACAATTGATAAATTATTGGAGTTTTTCGGCTTTTATATGAAATATTTACAAATATCAAATTAGAATGTATGTAATTGCAGAGTAAGTGGGGATGTAAACATTGCTGTCTACAAATTACAAAGCAAATCATACGAAATTTTTAATTGAAAAATATTGTCTATGTTGGGACTCGAACCCAAGTCTACAGTTTGCCGGACTGTCCGGCCAATTAAAAATTTCGTAGAATTTCGATGAAGTTAGATTCACAAACAATGGTTTATTCAATAGACAAAATTTACGGTTTTGGTCTACAGAAAACCCTCATGTAAGCAGACCTGCTCGACATCAAGGGCGTTTTGGATTTAATGTCTGGTGTGGCATACCAGGATCACGATTAATTGGTCCAATAATTTTTAATGAAACACTAACGTCCGACGTTTATTTGCATTTACTGCAAAATAATATTGAAGACTTGCTGGGTGAATTACCTTTACAAGAGGCTCATAATTGTTGGTTTCATCAAGAGGGTGCTCCAGCACATAATTCAAGAATTGTAACCAATTTCATCAGTTAGCGGTTTGGTAACAGGTGGATCGGAACTTGTGGACCGGTGGAAGGGCCACCAAGATCTCCTGATCTGACGCCGCTCGACTTCTATTTGTGGGGCTACATTAAAGACAAAATGTATGCCAGCAATTACAATAACATAAATGAACTTCGTGAAAGCGTGGTTCACGAATGTCGAGCTATTCCAGGGAGTATTTTACATAAAGTTGTTAAATCTACTATTTGTAGATCCTATTTATGTTTGGAAAATGATGGTCAACTGTTTGAACATTTTTATAATTCCTTATTATAATTTTGTTTTAAATAATATCAAAGTAATTTTTGAGCTGCCTATGTTTTAAATTTAATAAATAATTAATTTACTAAAGAAAAGACTCGGTATATTTGTTTCACAAAATATATTTATTAGATCTCTAACGTATGTTTCGACTTTTCAGTCATTATCAAAGAGTTTTTAAACTAAAATAAAAAGTACACTTCTACCACTATTATGAGTTTTTAAAAGACTTTATTACGGCATCAATAGTAGGGGTGTTGAAAAAATCCAGCTGTGTATTTGTGACATGTCTATTAAGATTTATGCCTTTTTTAATTTCTAATATTTCGAGGAAGTCGAGCCTTTTTCTTTAATAAAAGTATGTAAAAGTTTAAAATTACTGGTATTGAACAAGTGTGTATTTTCAATGCAATGTTCCGCGAATCCCGTATTCATATTACCATAAAGAATAGTACTTCTATGCTCTTTTATCCGTTCTTTTATTGAGCGTCCTGATTGGCCGATGTATATCGCATCACAATCACTGGAACTTAATTCGTACACACCTGACTTATCACACAATTCTGTTTTTTCTTTATTATTTACTGTGTGTCATGTTACTATGTGTAATAAGTCAAGTGTGTACGAATTAAGTTGCAGTGATTGTGATGCGATATACATCGGCCAATCAGGACGCTCAATAAAAGAACGGATAAAAGAGCATAGAAGTTCTATTCTTTATGGTAATATGAATACGGGATTCGTGGAACATTGCATTGAAAATACACATTTGTTCAATACCAGTAATTTTAAACTTTTACATACTTGTAATAAAGGAAAGAAGCTCGACTTCCTCGAAATATTAGAAATTAAAAAACCCATAAATCTTAATAGACATGTCACAAATACACAGCTGGATTTTTTCAACACCCCTACTATTGATGCCGTAATAAAGTCTTTTAAAAACTCATAAATAGTGGTAGAAGTGTACTTTTTATTTTAGTTTAAAAACTCTTTGATAATGACTGAAAAGTCGAAACATATGTTAGAGATCTAATAAATATATTTTGTGAAACAAATATACCGAGTGTTTTCTTTAGTAAATTATTCATTATGTTTCACCAAGAGCCAGCCGTGGATTCTATACATTATATAATAAATAATTGTTGCAAAATAAAGTTTTCTTCCTTTCTTTGTTTGCAAAATATTCTATTGTCAAATGCCACAACCGCTCTAACCTGTTAATGTAACAATATACTGTTTTTTAATTTTTGAAATTAGTTTTGGTATCAGATATAACAAATTATACATTTTTGAAAAGGGATAGAAAAATTGTTTTCGATGGTGCCATAGCTAGCTATGGCCCCATAAGAAATATTAAACTTAGCTATTGTAGCTCAACTACTATAGCAATATTCAATAATCTAAATATACCACCGGATTCCTATTAAAAAAAATGCCTTAAGGAAGTGCAAACTAAATTTGTCTTACTTTAAAAATGAGTTATTAAAGAAAATCGAAAAACAAAAATTCACTTTTTTTGCAATAGCGCCCGAAGTACGTTAAATATTCAAAGCTAGTGTATAGGGTTTGGTACAACTTTACCTCTGGAGTATTTGATCTCATTTAACCAAATCTCTATCGCTCATAATAAACGAGATCCCCATGTTGAGAATGAATCTGTGGACACACTATATATACATATATATTGATATATGAGCAGATGATCCAACAAATACAATAATAAAAGATAATATGTAGTTTGATAATAAAAGATAATATTAGTTAATTGTATAGTATAAGAATAATACTTTTGAATTGGGCGCCTTTATTGAATACACAATGTAGATCATCCGCGACTTACATGTATTATCTCTAGTTACGGCTAGATGTCGGTGAGCATGAATATCTATAGCAAAGTTGACTCTACAGGCTCCTCGTCGATATGTTTCCCCTAAGTGTATGGTAGTGAAATGTAAAACAAAATAACTTAGTTCTCAACAGCTAAACATAGATAAATAAAAGATTTGATTTAAATAAATGTATATAAAAGTTTATTATAAATAAGTTTTCTGTACACAATAACATGTAACGTACCTAACGACAAATAATAGTATATAATTGCGTACACGTGTGAATCAAGAAGTTAAATAGGGTTATGTTTTAATGGTTATAATGTTATCAAGTGAGTTACGTTATGAATTAAATAATAACTATATCTAGGTATGTACTACAGTTTTTTATCCAATCAAAGTTCTTTCACAATAATCAATAATATTAAAATGTAATTTTCAAGTAAGATCATGAGGATTTCTATGTTTTAAAGAAAAATATTTTAAATGTAAATTGTTTTCAAAGAGTCTTTATTCGAAATCATTTTAATTAATAAGACCTGTTCTTTATCGTCTAAGGCAGGAATCTTGATAGTATGGATGAAGATTGGTCGATTCGTCGTGCTTTCAGAGTGCGGAGATTTCAATTTTCCTTGACCGGTTATGAGCGTACTCCTACGGCGCGCGATCTCTCCTCGGACCGGTGTTCAATCGAAAGATGCTAAGTTCGATTTCTAACTGTACTTCGCTGGTATCGCCTTCAAATATATCACAAAAGTAGCCCCAAATTATTGTTTAACTTTTGTGGTCACTTATAAATTTTTAACTAAGGTATTTCTTTTTTAATTTTAATTTTAAATTTGGAGTCACACTTTTTTAATCACTTCTAATCAAAATTTTATAACCGACGCTCGATGGCAATTATTTCATACAAAGCCTATTTTACTTTTGTGAAATAGCCTCGAATTTTACTTCAAATTACATATTATAATAATATAAATTTAAATAATGTATTGTTTCCAACTTATGAACAAAATTAAAATAATAATTTTCAAATGATTGACCTGGGTTTTTAAATGTAGGGTTATGCGTTATGAGTGACAGGTAAGTATACCCGATAACCGCATGATGATGAATATGTTACAGGCACTAATGACACAAATGAACGATTTGAAACAAGACCTAAATAACATAATAGAAACTAATTGCAATAAACTGAATAACATAATAGATTCCAGCTATGCCGATTTAGAACAAACCATTAATAATATGTTTGACACACATAAAGAGGTACAGGGTACGACAACAACTAACTCAAGTAACATGAATAAAGAACAAAAAGATCAACAAGTAAACACAAGTATTAACCATATAAATAACAAAAATGCAACTAAAATTATATCTGACCAGAAGTTTAATAAACCGCTTAGATACAAAAATAAAGCTAATTTTCCTAATCAATGTCTAATAAATGATAAAGCATATCAGAATTTTTTAATAAACAATGCAAAGGAGGATGATAATTTTAAAATACTGACGACGGGGAGAAATAAACTTAATATCAACATATCTATAATCAGAAACTGGCATCACAATTATGCAACCAACAACACACAAGCAAAGAACATTTACATTCAGGACACAACTTTAATTTTACAAAACTTAACTATACATGATAACACAAATAACATAATGAATAAAGAAGGTATAATAAACAATTCTATTAGTAGTGAACACTTTAATAATAACAATTTCCTAAATACAAAAACTAACACAAAAATCAACACCAATTTACACATTTACACAAAAATTGTAACTACATACACACTTATTAACAAAAACATTCACATAACATTAGGTAGAGGCAACATGATATTTTTATATCAAGGTAATGGCACTAACATACCTAAGGTACGTCGACGAAAAATTAATATTTAAATAAACGGTATCAGAATCCCGGAGTTCTAACTAATACAAAGACGACCCAAGCTAAGGCGGGGATATGATAATTAATTACTAATATTTAAGCTAATTACCCAAACATTAATA